>RJWJ010004160.1:45052-78696 GCA_004363605.1 Indri indri | reverse complement strand
AAAAAAAAAAAGAAAATTGCATAGTAATGTAAGAGCAAATTTAAAAGAGCCCTGAATGACATACTAAATAGTGAGTGAAGATTTTCATCAGAGAAGAAATGTTATGAAATCAGTGTGTTTTAAGAAGGTTAATATAACAAAAATAAATTGAAATAGTTTAATTATATGAAAACAAATACACATTCTTGTTTTTCTTTTGACAGTACTTTGAGTTGCTGTTTTATAAACAAGTAAATTCTTAAAAACACAATTTTGCGTCCTTGGAACTTTCACTACTTTCTCTTATTACCCCCCTCCACACACACACACAACTACGTAGCTATCCTGGATATACATATAACTTCAACTTGAATACGGTAAGTACTTCACCAACCACCCGTGGAGGGGCTTTATATGTTTAATCTGCTGTCACTATCTCTAATTATTTGTGTGAAACTGGAAAGAACTCTAGACTTGGCTCTGCTGCTATATTCAGTTTTGTGTCCTTGGGTAAGTCATTTAACCTTCTGGATCTCAATTTCCAAATCTGAAAATGCACACAATACACCTGCCTTTGCTGTCTCAAAAGGAGACTGTAAAGACAAATATAACCATATATGTTAGAAGACTTTAAAACTCTCTAAATTTATATCTATGTTGATCCATGTTGTCTAATCCCACATGGTAAGGTCTATCAGCATAAGAAATAAAGAACTACATAAATTCTTTCTAGTGAGCAGAAGAAAGAAAAACCCAAACGTTGGTCTTCTTTCTGTTGGCTATCAAAAAGTATTAATTGATCAACACTTATATGCACAAATGGTAGTAACACTCATTGGGTGTCAGGCAGGTAGGGGGAGAGGGGATGGATATATTTACACATAATGGGTGTGGTATGCACCGTCTGGGGGATGGACACGCTTGCAGCTCTGACTCAGATGGGGCAAAGGCAATATACTAAACATTTGTACCCCTGTGATATTCTGAAATAAAATATATACGTATATATATTTTTTAAAGTAAGTATAATAGAAAGAAAAAATTATGGAAAAGTAGTGGGGGGGGAACCCTAACTATAGATTAAAACTTTAATGTAAATAACTTAAGTTGGTTATGGTATCTAAACACTCACCAGTTTTCTCTTCTCTGATGGAATTGATCTTACAGAGCAAGGCAAACTAGCAGAACTTGCTGAGGTTTTTTTCTCTTTCTTGTCATAAGAATGCCATTTGGGGAAAAAAAAAGTACAGTATAAAACAACACTGTTTCATCATTATTGTTATAAATCAACATTCCCATTAAATAATGAACTTCGTGGGGAACAATGTTTAAAGACACACAAACTTTGGTAAGAGGAAGGGAAACTCAACTTCTCTATTTCTAGAATTAGCAATGAGATAGGATACACATGTCAGAGCAGGAGGCCAGCTGACAGTTCAGAGAAGGTTGCTGTGAGGTGGCAATGCCACGGTGAGGTTCAGTATTCTACAAAGCAAAACTATATATCCAGTCATTTTCCAGTGGATTCTGAATTCAAAACACCTTGGACAAACTTGCTTAGAGCATCTACCATGTACCAAAGACATTCTAGACAGTGGAAAGGGATTGACGAAAAAACAATAAAAAAATGAAATGGATGGAACTGGAGGCCACTATCTTAAGTGAAACAGTTCAGAAACAGAAAGTCAAATATCACATGTTCTTACTTCTAAGTGCGAGCTAAATAATGTGTACACATAGACATAGAGTGGGGAATAACAGTCACTGGGTAGTCAGAATGAGGTGTGGATGGGAGGAGGACAAGGGATGAGAAATTACTTAATGGATACAAAGTACACTTTCATGTTAAACTAAACCAAAATTCACCACTATGCAATATATCATGTAACAACACTGCACTTGTACTCCTTAAATTTATACAAATAAAAAATTTTAAAAAGAGGGAATGAGAGAGAATTGCAAACAGCATGCCAATTATTAATGGCAAATGGGGGGGAGGTATATAAACAGTACAGAGTACTGTATGGCCACGCTCCAGAGTCCCCTTTCCAATTATCACTGTACTTAGGAGACCAAATTAGCAATCGTAACGTTAACAAGCAAGAAATAAATACCAAAAAGTGCAATGATATGTGGAATACTTCATCCAGGTCATGAAAAAGTCTTATAAACTATCCTGCTACCAAAGAAACTACTTCTTTAGTGAATATTCACCTTTGCAGGATTAGTCTCTCATCTTGCACAGTAATATAGCATAAATACTATCTAATTCTGATGATGAACTATATAGGCTATTCAGAAAGCATATATTAAAATTGATTATACAGTTTTTTATTTATTTGCTTTGGTTACATCGATCACATTGCAGTCTTCTTCCTGAAGACAATACCCAGCTCAATTAACAAGGTATCCTAAATTTCATCTCCCAAAACACTTCTTAAGGCAATGTGCAAACAGTTATAGACAAAGGAACATGGTAAATATGTCTTTCCTACTATTAGCCTCCCTCACATAGTGTTGGCCATTCTGACTGAAGAAAGTTCAATCCTAGCCAATGCTGAGGAAATGGAAAAGGGAGAAAATGTGGAAAGTGGTCCAATGGTGAGTTATTGCTATGAATGAGAGGATTTGGGGGGCTAAGAATTGAAGTCAGGAATGCCTAAGCAAATTACCTCTAAGCCTCAGTTCCTTCATTTATGTAATTGAGATAAGAATATTAACACCTACCCTCACAGAGTTGTGAGGAATAAATAAAATAATGCAAATAAAGAACAGGAAAAGCAAATGATTTCTCCTAGGTCGGCTGGGCAGAACAAAATGTTTACATAACTCATTATAATCGTGAGGTGTATTTTTTCATTAAACAAAAATAAATTGTTTAAAAAAGGCATCTTTAGGTCAGTAAATCAAAATTCTTACTTTTTCACCAAAGTAGGGTGACGAAGTGGTGCCTTTTCTCCGAGACTTCTCTTTTTTCCCACAAGATTCTTTGCTGAACATCTTGAAAAACTAAAATAAACATTAGAAATATATTATGGCCAGGCACAGTGGCTCACACTTGTAATCCCAGCACTCTGGAGGATGGATTGGGGGCAGGATTTTGAGACCAGCCTGGGCAACAGAGCAAGACACCATCTCTACAAAAATAATAAAATTAGCCGGGCATAGTGGTGCCTGCGTGTAGTCCCAGCTACTCAGGAGGCTGAGGCAGGAGGATCGCTTGAGCCCAGGAGTTTGAGGCAGTGAGCTATGATTGTGTCACTGCTCTCTAGCCCAGACAACAAGACTCGAAAAGAAAAGAAAAGAAAAGAAAAGAAAAGAAAAGAAAAGAAGAGAAGAGAAGAGAAGAGAAAAGAAATATATTATTTTTTACCACAATAAAATATACATTAGAAATTTTTCTTCTTTCAGTTATATAAAGATTGAAATATTACAAAATGATTTTCATTTTTTAACCATTCCCAAGATGACAAGATTCCCTCATTGTTCCACCTTTCTTCACTTACATTTTCCTTCATAATGATCTATTCCCCTCCTTCAGCTTCATCTATCGCCTTTTCAGGAATGACTCTGAAACTATGCCTTGAGCCCTGACCTCTCTTAAGCATCAGATCACCATTTTCAACTGTCTGCAGGACTGCTATTGCCGGGAGTTCCCCAGCAGCAGGGCTGAAAACAGGGCGTCACGCAGGAGTAAGAAGAGAGACAAGAAAGGAGAAAGGGTGGGGTCAGGGGACTCAAGGCTTTCCAGACCAAGAGTCCCAAGAGTAATTCCTCACTCGTAGTTATACACCTCAAGAACAAAAGATCATCATGAATCATACGAGTAAACATATTTTAAAGATATTCCACAAGCAAACAAGTTCTGAAGATTTCCATAATGATTCCAACAATCAGATATATGTTATACAATCAGGCTATAAAGATTACTATACAGATTAAGACATCCAGGTGCACATTGATCTCAGCAAAGCTATTTCTAGCCTAAAACTAAACAAGAACATAAATTTAAAATTGCGGCCAGGCTAGTTTTCCAGCAGGTTGGACACTCCTAATAGCAGTCCTGGAGCAGTTGTCCGCCCCAGGTGAGGTACTGTTCTCAGTTCCTCCTGCCCTTGGAATGTCCTTACCATCTGGAATCCAGTCACACTCAAGCAGACTGTCACATCCGTAGAGGTTCCTAGGCCAGCAATATCCCTAGGCCACCCTAACATTTTCTAAGCTACCCCAACATGCTATATTGTACCTCGTCCACATTTCAAAGCCAATTAGTCTTAAGTTTTCATTTTTCCCAACACACCCTCTGTCATCAGTGAATAAGACTTTGGATAAATCCTATACATTTTTTGATCCCCAGTTCATGATATGTAAAATAGATAACCTGTCCCAGAGGATTTTTGAGGGACTCAAATAAACAATGGATGTAAAAAATACCTTGCACAGGGTGGTACATAGCAGGGTCTAAGTAAATACTTGCTTATGTGGTTGTCTTTCTACTAGAACCTGAGCTCCTTGAAGAGTATGTTATATCAAAAAATTAGAAGGTGCTTATAGATGTCCGCTGAGTGAATGAGAGAATTCTTCTTCCTCGGAATATTCACTCTTTCATTCTGAGCCACTTCCAATTCTTGCTCATTGTAGTTCCTCTGTCCACTTCCTATCCTAGTTCAATTTTCCAGCCCTGCTCTGGACCAAGTCAATACTGTTAGCTGATGACAGGAAAAAAAAACAATAACACAAACATGGCCACACCCTATGATTATATACAGTCTCGAGTTAGTGTGCACCAGCAGTATCCTGTGTTGCAACACAGTGACCAGAAATTGGCAATATCACTAGGTCTGTTGGGGCGGGAAGGTATAAAATGGAAGTAGAAGCAAAGCCCAAAAATAGAGATAATCACTGGTAGTGACACATATTGAGACTATGAACATAACAGGCCGTGTGCGGTGGCGTACTCTTGTAATCCTAGCACTCTGGAAGGCCAAGGTGGGAGGATCGCTTTGAGGTCAGGAGTTCGAGACCAGCCTGAGCAAAAGTGAGACTCTGTCTCTACTAAAAATAAAAAAAGAAATTAGTCAGTCAACTAAAAATACAAACAAAAAATTAGTCAGGCGTGGTGTGTCCCACCTATAGTCCTAGCTACTCAGGAGGCTGAGGCAGGAGGATCACTTGAGCCCCAAGAGTTTGAGGTTGCTGTGAGCTAGGCTGACGCCATGGCACTCACTCTAGCCTGAGCAACAAAGCGAGACTGTCTCAAAAAAAAGAAAAAAGAAAAAAAGAGACTATGAACATAACAAAAGCTAGAAACCAAGCAATTCCAATTATTCCTGGTAAACCATAATCAGAGTAAGTGAAGTTCTATAAAAGAATGATCAATTATACTAAATCAAACATTTAGAATGCTTTGATGAATATGAAGAGAAAAAATGTCAATAGCTAACAGAAAATTAACAAAAATTAATAAACGAATGTTCAACATAGACTTCTAAGAACAGATTCTAAATTACCAAGAAATTTTGCTTTGTAAGATAGTTTATGGTAATAGTTGAATTCACAGCTGAGCTTCCAAAGTAGTAATTATCTTTTCCCTTTCTTGTTCCAAAGATTCCATTCCATGGGGGGAAAAGGTACAAGAAAATGTAAAAATTTCCATGAAATGCATTGCTTAGAGACAACTAATTGGTTATAACATTACTTTTACAATTTAAACTGATCCATGCTGGTCTGATGATGATGTTGCTTTGAATACAAAATAGTGCTAATTTAAACCTCTTACCCACAAGACACATTGAAAAAGTACACTGCAAATTGTGGACTACCTAAGAAAAAACATTTATACATTTACTATGACAAATGTTTTATATCTTAGTGTGAACTCATATTTTATACAAATCAAACTAAATTAAGGGAGAATTCCTGTGCTGGCCAGTCTCTAAGGTGGCTCCAGATGTTTCCGGCTGCTTGGTAATCATGCTCTTATGTAGTCCGCCCCCAAAATGAACAGGGCTGACCTATGTAACCAACAGGATATTGCGACGTGGTGGTATGTGACTAAATCATATAAGACATCAAGGCCTCTGCCTTGTTCTGTCTTGGATTGCTCACTCTAGGGAAAGCCAGCCGCCATGCAGACACTCAAACAGCCTATGGAAAGGCCCACCACCGAAGAAGTGAGGCCTCCTGCCAACAACCAGAACCAACTGCCAGGCATGTGAGTGAGCCACCTTTGAAACCAATCCTGTAGCTCATCTCTAATCAAGCCTTGACATGGCAGTAGCCCTGGCAGATATCTTCATCGCAACTTCATGAGAGATCCAGAGCCAGACCCACCAAGAAAGCCATTTCTGAGTTCCTGACCCACAGAAACTGTGAGGTACTAAATGTTTATTGTTGTTATAAGTCACTACATTTTGGGATAACTTATGCAGCAGCAATAGGTGAGTAATACATTCCATTAATATAATTCCTCAAACTTTAAAGATTCCTTCTTTAGCATGTCTGAAGAGCAAGAACCATGGGTAGAAATTCCTACTAGAATTCCCGTAGAATCCAAGTGCTAAATCTAACCCTTTTCATCTTCTGGTTTCCAACTGGTGTTAAATGATGAGGTAAACATATTGAATCTAGCTCTCAGGTAAACCATCTAGTCTTTCAGAAACAAAAAAGTCAATGATTCTTGGATGATGCACAGATATAGTGAGCATTTCTATTAATTATAATCAGTGTTATTATCCCATTTTTAATTGACTGTTAAGCAATCAGTCAACTATACATCCAGGAATAGTAGTTAAAAGTTGGGCGGGGCATTAAAATGGCTTTAAGATTATAATTCACAGAAGCGTCACAGGGATAATCTGTTTCACTTAAACTGGGGAGAGGTTAAAAAAAATAAAATCCTCTAGATATACTTCCTAACTATGATGGGAGGAAGTGGAGGCTAACTTCCAGTTAAGAGTTTCAGAGTGCCAGCTCAACATGCTATCTCTCCGCTGGGTTCCGAAACAAGCAGGAAATACACAGACCAAGAAGATAGGTATTTATCAGTTTTATTAACTAAGAAAACCGAATGGAAGTGTGTGTATTGTACCTGAGACTAAAGTGGGCTTCCCTCTCCGTCCCTCCTGCCTGTAACATTGGGACCAGTTCCAAGCAGGGCAGCCAGAAATCTCAAGTTTTCCCCTCTCACTGCCCCCGGCGGTTTTTTCACGGTAGAGAGAGAGGGGGAGAGAGGGGGAGAGAAAAGAACAAGAGAGGCTTGAGTGCCAAGTAGGCCCAGAGAGTGAAGGCAACAGAGGTACCGGGGACAGTGGACTCACTGGCACATGCCTTGGAGAATCTAACACGCAATAATCAAGTGCCCCGAAGCTCAACACACTCAGAGCTCTGGTTGTTATCAGCCTAAAAACAAGGCAAACAGGGCAAAAGAACGATTCCTATCCACTGGACGCTTACAGCCACACCGCAGCGCTACCGATACAGGCCAATATTGAAGGCTAAAGACAAAAAAAAAACAAAGGGAAAGAGTATTCAGGTGTGGTGTGGGTGAGGGTGCGAGCTAAAGAGCAGACCCCCAACTCTAAGTCAGCTGTACAGACAGGCAAGCTCGTGCGCGGCCAGAAAACCGCCACGGCCCACCACCAGCTCCAGGGGAACCCGTGGACCTTTACACTGGGCGAGGGGCAAGCCGAGCCAGAACCTAACCCTCCATCGAGCCGGCTCAACTCAGGATCAGCCCAGAGTCGCCCTGCCCAGGGTCGAGGGACTCCTGAGTCCCCAGTACAGCCGGCCGCCCGCTCGGGTATTTGGGGCAGGGGAGGAGGGGGACCCTGCCCAGCAAAAACGTCAGCGCACTCCCCTAGTTCCTACCTCATCAGCGCCCGCGGCGGTGGCGACTCTGGAGGCCCAGGCCACGGGAAAGGACCCCCGAACCCGATGCCCTCTGGGAAATGTAGTTCCGCGCCCCGGCCCTGCCTGCCATCCGAGCGGTCCGGGCGTTTGTTTAGATTGGTATTTGCTTCCCCCGAGGACTTGGAACTCCGGCCCCGCCCCAGGCGGTGCAGTGCATTATGGGCATTGTAGTCTTGTTCTGTTCGGTGGCGGACGGGTGGAACGGATACGCACCGCGGAAACGGAACTCTCTTACTCCATTGGACGCAGTCCCCAGTACGCTTCTGCGCAGTCTGTGGTGGCGTCGTAACGCCTCGGGGAAAAGGAAGCAGACGGAGACCTAGAATTGCTGCCTCTGGCTTCTTATTTTTTCACTAGCAGGATTTGGTCACTTGTTCTTCATCTTTTGTCTGTTGCACGCATCCCGCCCTCCCCATTTGTTTTCCCGGTCCTTGGATCCAGCCCAGTGGGCATTCACGTCAGTTCTGTCACCCCGCCGTGAGCCCCCTCTTGGTCCCCGGGCGAGCCTGGCACGGAGGCGGTAACTATGGAGAATATGGCGGAGGAGGAGCTGCTATCCCTGGAGAAGGAGGAGGTGGAGGTGGCCCAGGTCCAGGTCCCGACCCCGGCCCCGGACTCGGCTCCGGTCCCAGCTCCGGCCCCGGATTCGGCTCTGGACTCGGCTCCGACTCCGGCCTCGGCTCCAGCTCCAGCCCCAGCCCCTGCCCTGGCCCAGGCTCCGGCCCTGTCCCCGTCCCTAGCGTCTGCCCCTGAGGAGGCTGAAAGCAGTAAGTGCAGGAGGCCCCAGATCTTTCTGCCGCAGGAGAAGCGAGAAAAGTGCGCCTTGCTGGGAAGTAGGGGAGGCCCTTCTTCACCGGGGATGGTTTTTATGAGGAAAGTCAGGTTTAGGGAAATGAAGGGAGGGAGGAGGGACCCGGGTAGCGGGTAAAGCAGGCGTACAGAATGGGAGAAACCATCTCCATAAGCCTGAGGACGTCACGATGAAGGATATGTGGAGGGCAGGGGTGCTGCAGATAGAAGGAAATAATGAAGTTAAGGGCTTCTTGGTTAAAGGGGGTCTTTTTATGGTACAAAAATAGGAAGTTACACCTAATTTGGTAGTTTCCCTCTCAACCCAGTCAGCCATCGTTAACCTGTGTCCTTTCAAATATGACACAGTAACCGAGGCAACCTGTTTACGATTCTAGTAGATCCTGGCTGCCAAGATTTAGAAACCATGACTGTCAACTAGCTTTTCTGCTTCGACATACACAAAGAGATGGGTTTTTCTCGTTATTTCATTTTCTTTAGCAGCTTGCTTCCAAAATGAATTTGAGACTGATGAATAGTTTAGCAAAGAATCGACTAAATTTATGGATGTCTTCCCCCGTACATAAATTGAGTTTGTACTCCATTCCATAGGAACTTGACCGTTGAAAATTAATCACCCATATTATTGTGCTTCTAATGTGCTTGCATGTTTTCTAAGTAATAGTTTATTGGACCATACAGGAATATAAAAGATTGATGAATAACACTTTCTTAAGGATCTTCTGAACATTTTTAAGTGTAAAGTCTAAGAAAAATTTAACGAAGTTCTTTTAACAAATTATTTTGTGGTCCATAAATTGACTTTTATTGTCTTTCTGAATTATAACTTAAAATATCTTAAGATAATCCATCGTCTTTCCTACTTCTAGACCAGTTTTGAGTTTAATGTTTACAAAACACTTGGATAGCTGTAGTCTAATATAATTATTTTGCAATTTTGAAACAACTAAAAATTATTAGAGCGTTAAGAGTAGGGCTGATCACAGGAAAGACAAAGTCAGTATGCCTCAGGTAGGTCCCTCCTCCTCATAAAAGATCGGAGCTTGTAGGTGCAAAATAAGGCCAGTTATTTCTTCACCACAACTACAGTGAGTCGGGAGGGGGATGATGGTATTAAACTCTCCTGAGTAGCCTCCTACCTCACTTCCAGATTGTATCTGTTTATATTAATTAAAAGTGGTTCAGCAGCTTTAGGGAATGCATGCTTTCTTCACCTCCCCACCAGCAAAAATATGTTAAATATAATTTGGAAAGATTTATTCATATATTCAAAAATTCACAAATACGTAATTCGAAGAATGTATACTGTTTGAGAAGCCTGAAAATGCATTAATGGGACAAATATGTAATAATTGAGAAATCTGAAATGCATTAAAACTAAAATATAAATCACATTAAAAAAACGATTTTTAGATGGTCTAGTCAGTCATAACTAGGCAAGATGAAGATGTCCTGTCTGAAATAGAATTGAAAATTGAGGAAAAAGTAACAGAAGAAGTTGTAAAAGACCCTCCTAGCATCTTGTACTCATCTGATTTAACAGGAGGTTCGCCTGTTGACTTCTTGATTATTGGTGTGTTACGAAAAGCGGGTTGAGTAATTCAAACACAGATTGCCTGATATCTACTGTCTTGAACCGGAAAATGATTTCAGAGATATTTATAGGCACATCATGAATTTTTAGATAGATCTTTAAGAGTTTTCTTCAATAGTGGAACCACAGGATTTTTAATTCTCTAACTTACCAGGCTCCTTTCTCTTATTTTGTACTATTTAATAGTTAGAATAATTTCAGTAAGTACATCTTTATATAGTACTATTTTATCTTGTTTTCACGTATACAGATCTTTGAACTATGGAAACCAAAAGCCTTTGTGGTTACCAATTAGATAGGTCGGTTTGTACACATGGATTCATTTCCTGAATATTATTGTTTGATCTAGCAATTAAATGTTTTCGATCAAATAGGAAAAAATTTTGCCTGTTTATGGAAATTAAATCTCATCATAACTCATTTGAAGAATATCTAGTATAAGAAGTTAACCAATATAATGTTTGTTGCTCTTCATTTTTACTCTTTAAAAATAAGGTGAAAAATTATCTTTTAATAAATTCGAGCAGGAGTGTCTGATAGTGGTGAATTGGATTCCAAAATTGTTGACATAATATTGCATCCAAAAAGTCTAATGATTTTTTAAAATTATTACTTAACAAATTTTAGTACCTTCTGTATGCAAGTTACTGTGCTAGGTAGGCACTTGGCCATCAGAAAGATGAATAAGGGATAGCCCCTGCCTTCTTATTGGGTATTTGTGGGGGAGACAAACAAGGATACAAATTATAGGTGAACAGATGAAATGACAGTGAAGCTCAGAGAGGCATAGGCAGGAAGGTGGCAGTGTCAAGAATTAAATTTGAAAGTCTTAAGTTTTAAATCGTTTAACCTAATAACATAATGAATATTAGAGTGCCCTGTGGTTTATCCCATCATCTCCTATCTCCTTGGATCTTTACCTGTCAGTTCTAGTCTTATATAGACAGGCCCCCACTTTGTAAATGTTCCTTTCTTTTGGGATGCATATATATTCAATCTCTCCATCCTTAACAAGAAAAAAACCCAGTTGCAATCGCATTCATCTCCTTGTTTATACTGCCAAACTTCTTGGAAAAATAATCTACACTGATTTTCTATATTTTCTTTCTTCCAATCCCATTTCTATTCCCAAATACCACTGAACCTACTTTCTTAAAGGTCCACCAGAGACTTGCTACATACTAAATTCAGTAACCTTTTCTTGATCTCTACAACTGTTTGTGATACTTAATGTTGAGCATTTCTCTTTCATAGACTCTTCTTCCTTGGCTTCTGCATTATTTTGATTTTGCTTACCATTTATTCTTTCATAATTTGCCTTCCTGATTCTTTTTAACTAACTTCTGTTATAAATGCCTACATTATTTCATATCTCACTTCCAGATTGTATCTTTATATTAATCAGTAGTGGGTTCAGCAGCATTGAGGAATGTATCCTCCCAACCCAATCAAGAATATACTTATTCATGTGTTCTCAAATTTATAAGTATTTAATTTGAAGAATGTGTAATGTTTGAGAAACCTGAAAATGCATTACTGGGACAAATACATGATTAAGAAATCTGAAATGAATTAGAATTAAAATATGTATTAATCACATTTTAAAATTAATTTTAGTCTAATCATTCGAAATCAGTCATAAATAGGTAGGACTGGGTCTTGACTTTTTCCTTCTCTTTTTCACACTTTTTTCATAGGCTTTCTTACTCATTCTCATAGTTTCACCTAATGTGTGTTACTTATAATTTGTATCTCCAGAATCATCCTGAGCTCCAAAAACAAATTGTTAACTGCCTACTGGACATTATTACAGAATAGTCTACCAATAGTGCATCAAACATACTAAGTCAAAAATTAAATTTCCTTTTCTCTTTCTTCTTCATTTCTGCAAAAAGGATTTCCTTTACCTTCTTTAGTAATGGTACCATTATTCTCACCCATAAAAACTCAAAATCTTAGAATCGTGTTTGATTTTATCTTTCATCCTTATTCCTCTCATCCCAAATTCTGTTGTTTCTTCTTTTACCTTCTGATCTTCTGTACCTTCCCCTTACTAATTTTCTCACCCTTCTTGCTGATCCTTGGTACTACTGCCAGAGAAACCCTCCTGAAATGCATTCAAATCATATCGCTATTCACTTCTTCAGAAACCTGTAAAGACCATTGCCTGCAGAGTAAAGTCCAAACTAACTTGCATAGAATATATATGCCTTCTGTGATCTGTAATACATTTTTGGCTACATTTTTTTTCTTCCCACTCCCTGCCCTCAAACACATTACATTCCAACCAAGGGTAGGGTAGGGGCAATTGTATATTTTAGACCACATGCCTTTGTTTATGAGGTTATTTGAATTTATAAGTCCAGTCACCAAATCTCAATTAGTCTCAATCAAATGGCACTTCTTCAGTAAAGATGTTCTCAAAGTCACTTCTTAGAATTACTCCTTCCTTTGTACGCCTGTATCGTATTACCTCCTACCTCTACTGTTCATTTCATCCTACCTTGCATTATAGTTAGAAGTTAATGGATTAACCTCTCCCACCTGATTGAAAGTTCTTTGAAGACAGGAAACACGGCTTATATTTCCTTCTTTGGCATTTTGCACAGGGCGGAAACATTTTTTGTAAAATTATGTTGACTAATTAGATAAAATTTCAAAGCTGTAAAATTATTCAGTGGGGTGTTTTCCCCCAACTTTTTGTATTCTGAAGCACACTTGTTATTTTGTAAACTGAGTTGTGGCAGTATTCCCCATCTAGGTACTAGGAGACTATGTCACAGAAAATAAAATTATAAACTTCTATGGGATGTGATAAAATAAAAATGGAACTACAGTGCAAATTGTTAAAGCATAATCTTCTAACTCTTAAAATTTCTTTTCAGAGAGACACTTCTCAATTCAAAGGCAACTCGCTGATCTAGAGAAATTAGCTTTTGTAACCGAAGGGGATTTTGACTCTGCCAATTCATTGAACTCAGATACTCTTGATGCAGGTATTTCCATGTTTTTGTTTAATTTCTAATAGTTTATCATCTTTCAGTTTGTGAAAAGTTTGCTAAGAATAGACTTGTTTATTCCTAACGAACTAGAACAGTAGTAAAATAAAAATTTTTATTGAAGAAATTGATAGCCTTCTATGTGCAAAGGTGCTATGGGAATAAATTATTTTATAACTCCTCAAGGAAATTATAAACTCATGGATGTCTAAAAGCTGTGTAGTCTGTAAGTTAGGAATCGCATGTGGTTACAAGTAACAGAGATCCAAGAAAACCAGTGTCTTCAATAATATAGAGGTTAATATTCTCTCACGTAAAAGAAGTCCCAAGAAAGGCAATTTAGAGCTGGTACAAGAGTTTCACGATGTTGTCAATGGCCCAAGCTCCTCTCTTTCTGCTCTCCTATACTTAGTGCTGGTTTCCATCCTTAAGATTACCTTATGATTTTTTTGAAGTGGAAAGTATATATAAAAAGATAAATTGTACCTATACCATATTGTGCTATGTGTGAAAGATATTTGTTGAATTAAAAATTATTAAATGAGTTATTGATTATTGCTGTATATTTTATTGCTTTAAATGTAAATTTGAGCTTTTAATTCTTTTATACACTATTTTTTTTTCCCCTGAAACACGCTCTGCAGAAAAGTAAATGGAATTTTTTTCCTTCTTTTTTGGTTGACTTTTTTGTTTTTGAGGTAGGATCTCGCTATGTTGCCCATGTTGGAGTACAGTGGCTATTCACAGGCATGATCAAAGCACACTGCAGCCTCGAACTCCTGGCCTCAAGCGATCCTCCTAGCTTAGCTTCCCAAATAGCTGGGACTATAGGCATGCACCACAGTGCCTGGGTCATACAGTATTTATCAAAGTTTGTATTTGAGCTACATTACATTTCTTTTTTGTTTGTTTGGGGTTTTTCGGGTTTTTTGAGACAAGTTCTCACTGTGTTGCTGGGAGTATAGTTTACACTGGTGTCATCATAGCTCACTACAACCTCAAACTGCTGGGCTCAAGCGATTCTCCTGCTTCAACTTCGTGAGTAGCTGGGACTACAGGGGCATGCCACCACACCTGGCTGTTTTTGTTTTTGTTTAGAGATAGGGTTTTTTAGAGATAGCGTTTTGCTGTGTTGCCCAGGCTGGTCTCAAACTCCTGACCTCAAGCAATCTTCCCACCTCAGCCTCCCAAAGTGCTGGGATTACAGGCATGAGCTACCATGCCCAACTTACATTTCTAATTAAATAAGACTTCTATTTTGAAGAAGAAGGACTTACAAATTCAGTATTGGAGACAGTGGTTCTAACGATGCCCCCAGTCTCACAACAGCAATTATGTTGGATCCCATCTACTCCTTCCACTTCCTTCTTCCTAACTTCACATATTAACAATTTTTGTTGCTGCAGATTAATAGAGGAATGCACAGCAGGTACTGATGCTGTCTGCTCAGCAC
This sequence comes from Indri indri, assembly GCA_004363605.1. NCBI lineage: Eukaryota > Metazoa > Chordata > Mammalia > Primates > Indriidae > Indri > Indri indri. The sequence continues at coordinate 63,950 of RJWJ010004160.1, read as the reverse complement.
ATGTTTTTCTGAGAGTGTGATAACTGCTGTCCTTTCCCCTGTCCAAAGTACAGAGTGATGCTCTCTGTGGCAGGCAGTTTTGCTGGAAGGATATCATACAGTTTATCACATCCTCAACCTCTCTCTTCTCAGTGGCAACAAGGGCATCAGATAGCCACACAGAGAGTCTTAGGGTAAAAAAAAAAAAAAAAAAAAGTCACTGGTCATTTGCTACAATAATTATCGTTAACTACCTCCTGGTTCAGGGACAATGACTTCCCCGTAAAGTTAAGAAAGACTTTATCCGAGAAGTGGGAGGGGGAGCCCCCTGTTACCTCTTTTGTAGCTGAATCAAGGCATTAGTAACTAGTATATTCTGTACTTTATGGATTCTTTTTTCTTTTTAAGGAAACAAGCAGGCTTGTCCTTTGTGCCCTAAGGAAAAATTCAGAGCTTGTAATAGCCATAAGCTTCGTCGTCACCTTCAGAATTTACACTGGAAAGTCTCAGTTGAATTTGAAGGTTAGTATTTTTGCGTTTGTGAAAAAGTAATGTGCACGAAATTCAGCATTTGTTACCAGTATTGGAATTTCATTGTGAACATAATGAAATATTTTGAGTTTGAAATTATGAGAGATTTAATGTCCTCACTTCTAATATATTTAATAAAAGACCATATAGCTCTATAGGCAATAGAGACACATGACACAAGTAATTTAGTTCAGCAAACATTTATTAAGCATCTTTTCTGTCCTGAGTACTCTGTTTGACCTTGGGAGTCCATGTTACTTAGTGAACAATGTTTTGGTAAGTTATACTTTTCCTTTTGTAGTAGAACTGCTATTGTTTTATACTTATTTTTGAAGGTATAGTAAATGTAGTAAAATAAGAAAATAAACTAATTCATATGAATATTATAAAAGACATGATAACATCTCTTTTTCTGTTGATGGCTAAAAAAAGCTACTGGAGTTAAGAGTATTCAGAATGGTAGTGGGATATAAGGTAAATATTCAGAAATCATAGCCTTTCTCTAGATAAATGGAAATTAGAAAAAAATACACCAATTATAATAACGGCAAAAATGATGCAATTTGGGGAAATAAATTTAATAAGAGGACTCAATGAAATAAAAAATTAAAGGACAGAAAACAAGATCTCTTCAAGTTAAAAGACTTCCTAGATTCTGAGACAGTGAATTACATGAATTATTATAGCATTTTTGCTAAAAGATCTGCCAACATATTTTAAAATTTAAAATATACATGTCCATCCACCAGGCATTTTCTCTCCTGCGAGTGCCTTAGAAGTAATAGAATCAACAGACAAGGATAGATGTAAAAGGATATTCATTACAGCAGGTACTTAGTAACAAAAGCTTAGAATTAAAGAGATGGTCAAATTATGGTATATACATACCATGAAATATTATGCAGCCACTGAAAAGAGTATATACCAGCTAACTTAGCAATATTTCCACAGTAAACTAGTGGAAACAGCAATGTACAGGGAAGATTTTATAATATTCCATTTGGATAAACAAAAAATCCCTCCTCAAAAAAAACCCCTGAATAGTAATCTTAAACATTTGTATATTTATATGTATACATGATTATGTGAGCATAGAAATTGTTAAATATGGTTGTCTGGCACTTCAACCAAACTGGATGAAACAGTTAGTAAGAGACACCCGGAAAAGAAGCCAGAACTGTACCCAAACTATTTTCTTAGTAGAACTAGTAAAAGGTTATCACTAGTTACTTAGGGACAAGGCAATTAGACTAATTCAGGGGTCATCCTGTCTTTTAAGTCTAATTTTATATAAGAATATACAGCAAATAATAATTGACTTTTTTCTCGAAAAATGAAGGCCTTATTTTAATTAAAAAGATCTGTTTCATATTCTTTATTTAGGTCATTCTTTAGCCTTTAGGTTTGGTCTGCCTTCTCCAAGTTATTCTCTTTTCTTAAATGGTTTGTGAAATTTCTTTGCTTACTCATGGATATGGTTCTCTTGTCTACATTAGGCTGTTGGGTTCTTTCACGTGATATTGATCTGGTAGATGGTGAAGATATGATAGTTTTTGTCTTAGTGAGCAGGCTTCAAGTAGTTGACAAGTATGTTGAAGATAGAAGCAACAAGATCTGCTGAAAGAACAGATGTGAGATATAAGAGAAAGACAGCCAAGAATGCTTAGGTTTGGAACTTAAACAACTAGAAAAATGGAGTTGGCCTTTAATGAACTAGAGAAGACTATGTTAGGACCAGGTGTGAGAAAGAAGGCCTGGACCAGAGACTTAGGCATGTAAAGGTTGAGATGCGTTTAAGTGGAGATGTCAGGTAGCCTATAGGCTATATGGATCTGGAGTTTTGGGGACAGGTTGGGGCTAGAGATACAAATTTGAGAGTTGTCAGAATACAGATGATATTTAAAGCCATGAAACTAGATGAGCTAACTATAGAAGGTACGTATCGATGGAAAAAAGAAGTCGTACAGGGCTAACTCCTGGGGTACTTCAACATACACAAGTAAGAAATGATTAGATCTACAGTATAAGAAGAAAGGAGTTAGAAATAACTTATAAGCTTTGAGTTAGCGATTGTAAGGCATTATCTTCCAAATAAAAAACAAAACAGTAAGGAGACCTGGTTTAAGAGAAAATGATCAATTTAGTCTTGACGAGTAGGTTTTAAAATGCTGACCAGATATTTGGTTATATTTTCTTAATAGGCGGATCTGGCTTTCAGAAATGAGTTAGTAACCAGAGCTATAACTTGGGATTCCTTCCCACAGGAGAGATAATTGGAACCATGAAAGGAGTTTAAGTTACCAAGGAAATCAGAAAAAAATTCATGTAGCCAACCAAGCCTCAGTAATAGCTACATTTCAGGGTGTGAGAGAAGGAAGAGGATTTGTAAAGATAATTAAGTGTGGGAAGAGAACCAAGATAGTGCTATATCATAGATGAAAAAGGGTCTGTATAATGGCAAATATAGCATGAAGGAAAGATGATGAAGCCTGAGAAAAAGTCATAGTGGGAGAGAATAAATGGTAAAGCTGAATCCCAAAGAAGCTAAATGACTAATCCAAAAATAAAACAGTCACAGCAGAACTAGAATTTGAACCTGGATCCTCCTGTATTTGTGTGTGTGTGTACATATATACACATGCACACATATGTGTATCTCATTTATAACAAATGTATACACTAAAGCAATCTCATTCAAGTAATTATGATACTACAGATACAAAGATAATCCCAATTCCTTGTTTATTTTTTTTAGAGACAAAGTCTCATTCTTTTGCCAGGCTGGAGCACAGTAGCCTTATCATTGCTCACTGCAGCCTTGAACTGCTGAGCTCAGGTGTCCTCACACCTCAGCCTCCTGACTAGCTAGGACTACAGGTGTGCACCAGCAGGCCAGGCTAATTTTTTTTATTTTTTTGTAGAGACAGAGTCTCGCTATAATGCCCAAGCTGGTTTCTAGCTCCTGGCCTCAAGTGATCCTCCCACCTCAGCCTCCCACAATGCTGAGATTACAGGCATAACCCACTGCGCCTAGCCCCCAATTCTTATAAAATAAAATTTGCTTATAATTTTTTTTTTTTTGAGACAGAGTCTGGCTCTGTTGCCTGGGCTAGAGTGCCATGGCATCAGCCTAGCTCACAGCAACCTCAAACTCCTGAGCTCAAGCGATCCTCTTGCCTCGGCCTCCCGAGTAGCTGGGACTACAGGCATGCGCCACCATGCCCAGCTAATTTTTTCTATTTTTAGTTGTTTGGCTAATTTCTTTCTATTTTAGTAGAGATAGGGTCTCACTCTTGCTCAGGCTGGTCTCAAACTCCTGAGCTCAAGCAATCCTCCCGCCTCAGCCTCCCAGAGTGCTAGGATTACAGGCGTGAGCCACCGCGCCCAGCCAAAATTTGCTTATAATTTTTAATGATAATTGAACATTTAATGAACCTTCATTCTAGGTTACAGGATGTGCATCTGTCACTTACCTTGTCGGCCAGTGAAACCAAACATTATTGGAGAACAGGTAACCAGATATTGTATTTTTTATTTTTAAATTTAGTCCTCTGTAAAGAAAGAGCAATTTTTATTTACTTTAAAACTAAGATGTGCATGTTCAGCAATGTGGTTTACTTTGAAATTCTGTATCTGAGTCCTTTCAGATTATCATATACATATATGAAATGTATGGAAAAAAGGATTGCTGTATTGAACTTCTCATTTTATAGTTTTTAATTTCAGTCAGATAAATTGCTCTCATATGTTTAAAATGAAAATTAACCCATTTACTAATTTTGGAATGGAGAACTTAGTAATTTTTTTCTTTTAAAATAAATTTTGATCATAGAATAGGACCTTCAATTTCTGTGATTTAGTAAATATCTTAGTATGTTTTGATTTTATATTAATCCTCTCCAAGTTCTTCCTTTTAAGTTCAATTTGACAGAATCAAGAAACTTTCTGAAATCTTAATAACTTTAAAAAATACATGTGTTTATTTTTAGGATATATTTGACCTAAGGAGAATACAAGCTATACAAACTATAACATTTTTTAGTGACACTATCCTGAACGGATGTTAGCTTATTGAGTCCTCATTATTAATTTTTCTTTTGAGTCACTAAAAACAATAAAGTATTGAGAAAAACGTGTTCTGTAAACAGTAGTCAAGATGGTGCCTAATCCATCAATCCAATCCAAGATATTCTGCATATGATAACAATAGTATGAGAAGGAACCCCGTGTAATGTTGTTTATTCTCTACTTGCTATAAGGTCCCAAGTAAACAGGAGGTAGCAGCACTGGTATAATTATGTGCTGATTATAATGAATGGGGAAAACTAGGAAACTTAAACTTGTGGCCTACTGTAAAGTAAGATTAAAAAGCATATGTAAATATAAGTAAGGAAGTTAAGATCCTTTCAAAGTCACATGGAAAAATTAATATTATCTTCTATACTGTTAAACCCAAGACATACTAACATAGTTAAATTTGCAGACTTACACTTGTATTTCATTATCTTAGTAACTTATTTAAATTAAATTCTCTGATAGATATCCAGTAAAATGGGCGCCCATTATCATTGTGTCATTTGTTCAGCAACAATCACCAGAAGGACTGATATGCTAGGACATGTTAGGCGCCATGTGAATAAAGGAGAGACTAAATCCAGGTATACTGCTGGTAAGTTGAGAAATCTCATTAAAATATTACTAAGTAAATCCTTAAATAATGGTCCAGTTATTCTTTAAAGACATCAGGCAGATAAAATATACTGATTTAACCAAATAATTTAGTTGCCGACTAATCCATTACTTCACATTTTGGTTCTTTCTGTGAGGTTTTCTGTAACATTGAACTGTTCTCAATTTAACATATATTTAATGGTGAAGAAAAAGGCAAGTGACACTAAAGTAATATAGGTATCTTAATGAAAGATTATAGAATTATATTCATAATGACAGCTTTTACATCAATAACTGTGTTATACTTATTGCTGGAAAAAGAATGTAGAATGAAATAAAAGCCATTCATTATTCTGAGTGATATCAAATCATTAATCACTTGTTATTACTTAGGAATCCCTTCTCAAGAATTAAATTAAGCCCTAATGGCCTAAAGCATCCATTGTATATAATGATTGATTTCTCTCCCGTACATCTAGAATGAGGCTATGTACCAGTCTTTTTAAGAATTGAAAAAAGTAGTCACTGAGCTAATTTTCTATAAAGGTTAATTTTCTCACAGAACCTGGTTTGAGAAAGGCTGAGGCGACATGCCTCTTCAGTGGGTATAGAAGGATATATAACACTAGGGAAGGTTACTGTTATTTGGTAGTGTAGAAAGAGAAATATAGTTGCCATATATATAGTATATGTAGTTAACTTTATGGTTGTATTATCAAGAAATCAAAATATAAAGTATGTTAATTGTTTTTCCCTACATATGCTATATGTGTCTCATTTCTTAAATATTTAAAACATATGCACATCAATATTTCATTTTAATTTATAGCTAAATGATTCTAATGTATATTAAATGTAGAATCATTTTTTCAATACTTTATAACCATTTGAATGTAATTCATGATTTAAAATCATAGCTATGAGAAAGTATTCTGAAGTCCAGCATTCTGGCTAAGAGAATACAACCATACAGAGATACTTATTTTCTAATGATTATACCACAATAAAATATATTTAGCAGCCAACCTGTGTAAACACAATGTAGTGTTTGATGAATCATAAAGGTATGTTAGGATTTTGTGCTATTTTAGGGCAATTGTTCTTATATATCGTGATACAGGTGTATTGATGTGCTGGGCAGTCAGGATTTTAAGTTAAACTTCTTTCATTCACCACATACCTAACTGAGTGCTTGTCTTTTCCAGAGACGGTGCTGAATAAATCAGTTCTTTGGTTTTGGGTTTTTTACATCTACCTACCTGTTTACATTAACACGGAATAATATAAAGTTCTTTTTCAAGATGTATGTTGTTTTAGATGTTTAGAATTATTTTGTGTTTCCCTGGAAATCTTTTTTTTTTTCCATCTTAGCTTCTACTGCTAAACCATCTAATGAAATTTTGAAAGAGGCAGACACGGATGTACAAGTTTGTCCCAACTATTCTATACCTCAGAAAACAGATTCCTATTTTAATCCCAAAATGAAACTAAATCGGTAAGATAAATTGAAAATAGGGTTATGGGATGTTTCAAATTATTATAAATGTATCTTCTCTCAACCTTTATGTTCTAATATATTAAAATTTAAAACGAGGTACAGAATGAAAATCATCTATTTAAACATTTTCTCAGAATGATTGTTTCCTTTCTCTTTTTCTACCAAGCCAGTTTCTTTATGAGAGAGTAAAACAGACCTAACTTTATATAATTACTGAACAGGCTTCTTTTGTGGGCAAGTTTTATCTATAAATGAATAAATGCTTATTAGTAGAATCCAATTAGATCATAGTTTAATTTCACATATTTTTAATTCTTATATTAAATTGGGAATATATTACTAAATCTCTTTTCAAAATAGTTTGTACAGTAACTAGGAACCTCAATTCTCACTATTCTTAAATGAAATAAAATCTACAATGAAGAAGCCATGATAAAGTAAAATTAATTCAGATTGTCACTTCCTTCTAGGCAGCTAATATTCTGTACGTTGGCTGCTTTGGCTGAGGAAAGAAAACCTTTGGAATGTCTCGATGCCTTTGGAGCCACTGGTAAGTTAGGAAGCTTTTTTGGAACCCCTTTTATTTATCAGATTTTTGCAGTATCTTTTCTTAGAAAATGTATATGGATATCGCAGCTAACCAAATATTTAGATGTAAAAAAACTAAAGATCCAAGGTAAAAATTTTTTTATTGTGAAAATTTCAAATATATACTAAAGAACATAATAAATGAATCCCTATGTATCCATCACTCACTTGAAAACTTAGCAGCTTATGCTCAGTATTGTTTTATCTATGTCCCCATACCTCATACCTTAGTCCATCCATACCCATTAATTTGAAGCAAATCTCAGATATATCATTTCATCTGTAAATATTTCAGTTGGATCTCTAAAAGATAAGGATTTAAAGAGAATAAAACCACGATAACGTTATTACACCTAAAAAAATTCAAAATTCTTTAAGATCAATTGTTTAGATGTGGCCAATTATCTGAACATTTTTAAAAATTCTAATCAGAATCCAGACAAAAGACTATATATTTCAATTGTTTGATATGTCTGTGGTGTTTTCCTACAGATACCCTTTTTCTTTACTCTTTTTTAATCTGAAATCATTAAAGCTAATGTCTAAGGAAGACATTTCTAGCCTTTTCTTCTTAATGTACCTTTGTAAACATATCAGATTTGTAGCAGTCATTTTGCATGTTTTGCCATCCCTAAAATGAGGGAGCCTAGAACGTATCTCACAAGCTTATCGTGAAAATAGGAAAATATGTTAGAAATAGTCCTTAACACACAGTAGGTAATAATTTTTCCCATTTATCAGACACATGTATGGTGAACATGGTTGATACTTCCAATACTTAAGGAGGTATCTAATCCATGTTTACTGGGCTTGTGTCACTGTCTCCCATTTTGTAATTAATGTCCCTTATGACTTAAATCCAGTAGGTATGGAAAGCTCTGAGAAGGGGCTTTCTTGGTCTGAATTCTTCTTTATCATTTGCTTACGTATACAAAGTTGTTCTTTTTAATTCACAACAGTGCTGTTGTGCAGTGTTGATCTGGAAAAGTTGTTTTTCATATTTTGGTGCAAGACGAACAGGAAGAATTCCAACTTCCCATCCTCCCTTCAAGCAGAGTAATGCCATTCTTATTCATATTGTATATTGGGTTTCTTTTTAAAATTTTATTTAAAAAAAGTATTTCATTGTAAGAATGTAAGAAAGCCAACAAAGAAAATAACAACTACCTACTATTCCACAAAATAACCTACTATCCCACAAAATAAAAGACAGAGATTTTATTTGAACAAGGATCATAAAAACGGTTTTATAAGAAGTATTAACGAAAATCTGTTAGACACATTTTCTTCAGAAGCTTTGTAGTGAGGAAGTACAATAAGAATTACTTATAAAAATATCAAAATTTTGAAACAATTTCTGTTTATAAAATATTTTTAGTATTATACTGTTTTTATTTAATTATTACAATTTAAAAACATTTTCTTCCACATTTTTCCTAAGGAATAATGGGATTACAGTGGGCGAAACATCTTGGAAATGCAGTCAAAGTTACAATCAATGACTTGAATGAAAACTCTGTAACATTGATTCAGGAAAACTGCCATTTAAACAAATTGAAAGTGGTGATGGACAGTAAAGAAAAGGAAAAGAATGAGGATATTCTCGAAGAAGGAGAAGAAAACCTTGGTAATATTAAGGTGACCAAAATGGATGCCAACGTACTGATGCATTTGAGATCTTTTGATTTCATGTAAGTGGAAAAGATTTGTTATGTCACTTTCTTTTTTGTTTGTTTTTTGTTTTGTTTTGTTTTTTGAGATAGGGTCTCACTCTGTCAGCCAGGCGGAGTGCAGAGGTGCAATCCTAGCTCACCGCAGTCTTGAACTCCTGGGCTCAAGCATCCTTCTGTCTCAGCCTCCCAAAGCACTGGGATTACAGTGTGAGCCACCACTCACGGCCTGCTATGTCACTTTCTAAACTGGTCTGAAATTTTCAGGGGTAGAGGTAGTTAAAAATTAGGAGTTTTTTGTTGTTTATTTATTCAAATTAATACAGTTTTTTGACATTGGCCTGCGGTGTGTCATAAGGAAATTTTCTAGTGTTTGAAATAAAATGCCTGGCCCTGACACTTTTCCTCTAACCCTGATTTATTTTTACAAGTCTTACATATCATATTTTCATTTTATTACTTACTTTAAAAACAGAATCGTGTATGTAAAATAGATTCGCAAGTATTATGCTTTTGAATCCATGGAATTTTGTCATTAGAAATAATTACAATGGTATAATTTTGGTTACTAAATGAGTTTACGTATGTCTGTATTCTTTCTGATTTTAGACATCTAGACCCTTTTGGAACATCGGTGAACTATCTAGATTCTGCATTCAGAAATATAAGAAACCTTGGCATAGTGTCAGTGACTTCTACAGACATCAGTTCTTTATATGCCAAGGCACAGCATGTCGCCCGGCGTCACTATGGATGTAACATTGTCCGGACTGAATATTACAAGGAACTGGCAGCCCGAATTGTCGTGGCCGCGGTGGCAAGGTACCACATTGCCAACAGTATACCTAGTATGTTTAGTGTATGATAAAAAGAGACAATATTATAAGAAGTGCTTATCTTATTTTTCAAAATACATGAAAATGTAAATTCTGTATTCCATATTTATAATCTTTATTTGTTTTTAATTTTATGTAGTATCTGTTAGAATCTTATTTAAAAGCTTATGCCTGGAATATTCGGTTTACTCTCTAACTTAAAATATTATTAGATAATTAAAGTAGTGAGAAACAAAAGATAAAAGTGAAAGTTAATTTCAAATCAGTTTATTTCAACAATGTAGGGTAGAGAAGGGATAGCAACATGAAAAGCAAAAGCAAAAACTCTTTAAATTTATAAACAACTATTTATTTTATATGCATTCTATCTTCTTTATTTTTATAGTTTGAATAAAATGATGGCTTATAAACTTGATTCTGCGAAATGATCTTACTTACAAAACAAGTTCTCCCTGTTTCTCATTAGGATTTTCAAACAGAATTTAATAACAGATTTATGAAAAAAAGGAAGACTTTTTTGAGTACCTATGATATGCAGACTGTTATGCTAGAATAATAATAATAATATATAAGCGGACATTGAGAATATAGATAATGGATGATCAGCCAGCTCCCTCACTGACCCTAACACTAGTTTCACAGCATTTAGGTGGGAATTCCTACCTCAGCATAACTACAGATTATTTAACTTCATTGACCTTAAGGGTTAATTCCTAATTAAATGAAACTCTGATGCTCAGTTTGTACATGCCAAGGACCTACTGCACATACTTAAAACTGTAATATAACATCAACAAATTAAAATTAATACACATGAAATACAGTAGATGACTGAAAAGGGAAAATTAAGTGCATAAATGGTATATCTAGTAGAACTTAATGCTAAAAGTCTATAGAATTAATGGTGAAAAGAACTTTGACTATTGATTTTTCACTTAATATTCAGCCACTAGCATACTTTCCTGCATGTAGTCCTTACTCAATAAATATATATTTTTTGGAAGAAGCTTTTATAGAAAAAATAGATAAAAAAGAAGAAAGGTGGTGGTGATAACAAGATACAAAGTGACACTGAAAACCAGAGAATATAGTCCTATTAAGAGGATACCATAAGGGGAAATGTACAAAAACTGAAGACCCTTCCAACATCCTTTATTTTCCTGTATTTTAATTAGTGTAAAAGTTACAGTAATGATCTTTTTAAAAGCACTGCTACTAAGAGTTGAATTTTTTCTGATTTCCCATAAGCCTCCCACTCCCCCTAGTTTACTATCCAGGTTAGTATTGTCAATCTAATGCCAAACAAGGGAACATGATAAGCCTCCAAATAACTTTTAAAAATTTATTATAGAGCTGCAGCACGATGCAACAAAGGCATAGAAGTACTGTTTGCAGTGGCTCTGGAACATTTTGTGTTGGTGGTTGTGAGAGTTTTGAGGGGACCTACTTCAGCAGATGAAACAGCCAAGAAGATTCAATACCTGATCCATTGTCAGTGGTGTGAAGAGAGAATTTTTCAGAAGGATGGTAATATGGTAGAAGGTAAATTCAAGTTCCTCTTGACTATATGTGTTTATCTACAAGCCTCCAATGAATAAGTCTTTATCACATCCCTAATTATATATATTGTTGTCCTTTGATTTTAAAGATTACAGTGTTAATTTTGTTATTTCCTATACTGGATTTCCTTTCATCAACAGACAAGACATTCGTGTGAGTGTGTTAAAGTTACTTACTCATGCTATACAATTCTCTCCAGCCCTGTCCTCTATTGAAACATCTAGAAATAATTTAGTTTCCACTCTCAACTAATTTTAGGAACATAAATCAAATTACCTCTTTGTCTAGGCTGTTACAAATCATTAACTTTATAAAAATAATTTTCATGTCTCTGGCTGAATATATAATAAAAGCCATCAGTTATAAAATTCATTCAACAGACATTTATTGAGCCTCTACTATATGCCAGGCCTGGGGATACAAGCAAAAAGGTGTGGCTCATGCCCTCATAAAGCTATTTCTGTTTGTTTCTGTCCTGACATAGAAACAGTTTCTTATTGCTTTCTATTAGTTTCTTGTTACGTTTTTAATATGCATTCTTAAGAGCTCTTTATATATTAGAGTTTAGCCCTTTTAATATGAGTTGCAAATTTCTTTCACATTATGTCACATGTGTTTACATCTATTTTTTGAAATCCATCATGCAGAAGTTTTTTTTGCTATTGTAAAGTTAATTGAACTTTTATATATTCTGGATTTTGTCCACAGTTAGAGCTTTCCTATTCCTAGGTTATTCAGGGTAGGTTATGCCTTACTGAATGGTCTACCTCTTCTCTACTGATTTGAGAATACCTTCATCTTATACTAAAGTTCCACATGTATTTGACTTTCTTCCTAGATTTTCTGTTCTGTTCCAGTGGTTGGATATCTATCTATTCATACACCTCTACCACACTGTTTTCATTATAGAGGCTTTTTAGTGTTATTTAATATCTGTTACAGCAATCCCTCCTCAAAACTCTTTTTCTTTAGCTGTGTTCCCAGTATTGGATCTTTTTTTTAATTATAAAGTAAATAAATAGCCCAATTGGTATTTTATTTTGATCACCTTAAATTAGGATGGTTAGTGTGATTTGAAGCTACAAACATAGTATGCTTTCCATTTGTTCAAGTACTTTAGTAAAATGTTAACTGATAGTGGTAATGAAGGGCGCCTTGTCATGTTCCTTATTTTAGTTCCCTCTAGTGCTTTCTGATTCATCCATGATACTGGCTTTTCATCCAAGATACCTATCATTTATCATATTAAGGAAGTATCCTTCATTTCCACTTTTATTTTTATCAAGATGTTGAATTTTGTCATGTGGATTTTCATTATGCATATGTGGAGCTTATTCTATAGTTTTTCTCTTTAAAACTACTAATTTGATTAATTGTAATAAGATTTTCCAATATTGGACTATCCTGGATTTCCTACAATAAACTATCATCAGGAGGTGTTCTCTTAATATGTTACTAGATTCTATTTTCTAATTTTCTTAAGGATTTTTTTGTTTTAATGTTCATAAATGAGGTGATATATAGTTTTCCTTTTTAGCATAATTTTAGTTGGGCTCTGATACCAGTTTATACTCCTTTCAAAAAGAATTTGGAATTTTTCCCTTTTTCAATTTTTGGGAACAGCATAACTAGCGTTAGAATTATTTATTCCTTGAAAGTGTAACAGTATTCACCTAGCATGTCTATTTTTATTTGCATAGGGTTAAGCCACGTGTTGCCTAATGATTCCTTTTAATTTCCTTGGTTCCATATATATATGTATATTTTGAGACAGAGTCTTGCTCTGCTTCCCCAGCTAGAGTGCAGTGGTGTGATCATAGTTCACTACAACCTCAAACTCGTGGGACCAAGTGATCCTCGTGCCTCCGCCTCCCAAGTAGCTGGAACTACAAGCATGTGCCAACACACTCAGCTAATTTTTTCTATTTTTTGTAGAGACAGGGTTTCGCTGTTACTCAAGTTGGTCTCAAACTCCTGACTCCAAGCAATCCTCCCACCTCAGCCTCCCCAGAGTGCTAGCATTACAGGCATGAGCCATGGCATCTGGCCTGTATTTTTATTTTTTTATATTTTCCCTTTCTGCCTTTTTTCTTGACTAGTAAGTTACTGGTTTATATATTCCATTGTTATTGTTTGTGTCTTAATGTTTATTTTTGTGGTAATAAATATATGTATGCTTCTGTAGTTTGGATTTATCAGTTTTAAGTAATACACTTTGGCTCCTCGATATCGCAAGTAAAGTAATTAGCTTCCGATTTTTACCTTCCTAATTTTTATTTGTTGTCCCATTTGTATGATAGTAGAATATGTAACATGTTCTGTTTTGTCAATATAATCTCTATATTAAATATAGTCAGTGTTCATGATTGGTCTTTGCCGTAATTTCTCTAGTCATCTCTTAATTGGCTAACGTTAACTTTCTGAATTTCCTCAGTAGGGCTCATGACAAAAATGAGCTTGGTTTTTTTTTTTTTTTATCTCTAAAGTTTTTCTTTGCCCAAAAGCATGTTCATAGCCTGTATACTCAAAGAGTTTAGGCTGGGTATGATGGCTCACTCTTGTAATCGCAGCACTTTGGGAGGCCAGAGGAGGAGGATCACTTGAAGCCAGTTCAAGACCGGCCTGGACGACATAGCAAAATATTGTCTCTACCAAAGAATACAAAAATTTAGCCAGGCATGGTGGTGCTCACCCGTAGTCCCAGCTACTCAGGAGGCTGAGCCAGGAGGATCACTTGAGCCCAGGAGTTTGAGGTCGCAGTGAGCTATGATGATGCCACTGCACTCCAGCCGGGGAATGCAGCAAGACCCTTGTCTCAAAAAAAAAAAAGAGTTTAAAGAGTTTGAGTGCCTAGTGAAATTCTTACATTGTCTTCTATTACCGAATACTATTGTAACTTTTCCTTCTTTTATGTGACACATACTTTTTCCTAGCAGCACAGAGGAATATTTATTTTTGAAATCCAGTAAGTTTCCTAGAATATATCCTTTTAGAATCAATTTCCTAAATCATAGGGTACCCATCAACATATAGTTTCAAATATTCTTTCATTTCAGGAAAGTTTTCTTAAATATTTATTTAATGCTGATATTTGTCTTACCTTTATACCGTTATGCCTACGTTTGGTCCCTTCAGTCTGTCTTCTTTATCAGTTTCTTAAAACATACGTATAGATTTATAATTGTTATTATCTTCCTCATGTATTGGCCGCGTTATCATCATGAAATGTCCCTCTTTCTCTTTAGTGATATTTCTTATCTAAAAGTCTACATTATCTGATATTAACACAAACACTGCTCTTTTTTTTTTTTCTTTTTTTTGTATTTCAATGTTGTTTATTGAGGAGTGACTGAGAGACTACTGCCAGACATGCCAGTGACACTTCACATTCAAGGGCTGGAAGCTGAAAAGCTTCCAGACTGAGTCACTGCATAAGCCTTTTGGGGAAAAGAACCAAAAGTGACATCAGCATGACATCTTCATGCTTTAAACACTCTTGTGGCTACTATTTGCATAATATATTTTTTCTCATATTTTACTTTCAATCTGTAAGTGTCTTGTTGGATCTAATTTTCTTAGTCAGATAATTTCTGACTTTTGATGAGTGTGTTTAGACTATTTACATTTAACGTAGTCACTGAAATGGTTGGCTTTGTGTCAGCCATTTTGCCATTTTTTAAATATATTTCATGTCTTTTTGTTCCTCTGTTCCTCATTTGTTGCCTTCTTTTGTGTTAAATATTTTTAGTATTTCATTTTATTAACTCCTCTGTTGATTTTTTAGATATGTATTTTTCAGTTATTTTCTTAATGGTTTCTCTAGGGATTGCAATATATCTTTTAATTTATCTTGATCTACATCTGGTTAATACTTAAGTCTGGCAAAATGTACCAACTTTGCTCCAGTATAATTCTGTTTTCCTCCCTACCACCCAGGCTGTTTTTTGCTATATGTTAATTACATCTATATAAACCCAATCCAACAGTACAGTATTATATTTATTTTTTAAAGTAATCTTATGATTTTCTAAGAATTAAGATAAGAAAAAAGAAAACACACACACACACACACACACACACACACATATATTGTAGTTACTAACATAATTACCTTTCCAGTACTCTTTATTCCTTCCATTGGATTAAAGATACTCTATCATTTCCTTTCAGCCTAAAGAACCTCCTTTGGTATTTCTTATAGGTCAGGTCTGCTACAACAAATTCTCCCAGTTTTTGTTAATCTAGGAATATCTTTATTCCACTTCCTTTTTGAAGGATAGTTTTGCTGGTTGACAGCTTGTTTTCTTTGAGTATTTTGATAATTTATTCCATTGCTTCTGATGAGAAATCAGCCGTTAGTATATTATTGTTTCCTTATACTTGATTTTTTTTCTTACTGCTTTCAAGATTTTCTCCATGTGGCTTTCACCTGTTTGATTATGGCGTGTCTAGGAGTGGATCACTTTGTGTTTGTATCATATTTGGGACTTGTCAAGTTTCTTGGATCTTAGATAAGTGTTTTTCATCAAATTTGGAGTATTGTCTTGCTTCTTCAACCTAAACTTATCCTCATCCCTTCAAACTGGGGGCAGATATCTTCTGTAACCCACTAATCAAGGATTAAAGTAGTAATATAATAAGTTGTTTCAAGAACAGTTTCTAACCAATCCTTGGAGCCACTCTGGTTGTAGTCATCTTTGTTTTTTAGGTTCAAGTACTTCTATTGTACAGCTATTTCTGCCTTTAAGAGCTATTTTCTTCAGTGTGGTTTTCCTCTGGTAGTGTGATCTCTCTGCTTTCAGAAAATACTGAACAATTTGGGATATGTAATGGTCCACCTTTTTATTTTCTAGCACTATTTAGGAATTACTTATAAAAATATCATTTCTATTATTACTAGAGCTTTGGAGTAAGAAGAAAAGCAAGTTTTAAATGTTCAGTCCACCATCCTAATCTTGTTTTTAATGCAACAGAATCAGAAGAGTTAGATAATCTACTCTGGCTTTTTAAAATACAGATTTTTGGCTGGGTGCAGTGGCTCACACCTGTAATCCTAGCACTTTGGGAGGCTGAGGCAGGAGGATCGCTTATGGACAGGAATTCAAGACCAGCCTGAGCAACATAGTGAAACCCTGTCTCTACAAAAAAATAGAAAAAGTAGCCAGGTGTGGTGGCATGAGCCTGTAGTCCCAGCTACTCAGGAGGCTGAGGCAGGAGGGTTGCTTGAGCTCAGCAGTTTGAGGTTGCAGTGAGCTATGATGACATCATTGCACTCTAGCCTGGGCAACAGAGTAAGACCCTGTCTCAAATAAATAAATAAATAGATAGATAAATAAATGAATGTAGATTTTCATGAATATCTTTGATGAAACTTTGGAACATTTTGGTCCTCCTGTATAAATGGGAAATTGATTTAGTGACTTATGGTTTCCGTTTTATTTTTTCTTTGTTCAGTTTTGTTTTATGTAACAAATAGCCATCTTCAGTGTTTAAAAGGTTATTAGCTTTGTGAATTTCACCTCAGTTAAAAAAAAACAAATCAGAATACCCAACTTTACCTTATACCCCAGTGTTACTGATGGCGCTCTTGCCTTTAAAATTATCAATTAGTTCTTCCTTATATTGTTTTTTATCCTTGCATATATCAGCGTGTTGTTGTTTTACAATATCAGCAAGTAAACTAAACTCAATACATACTGCTTGAATTTGATCCTGAATCCATAAAAATCTAACATATTTCTGTCTCTACCAGATGTCCTTCATGTTGCTTTATAATTTAGGACTTTAGCTTGTAGTTTTTTTAAATCAACATTTTAAAGAACTTTTGACTTGATAATTAATAACTAGAAAGCAGTATGGTTTGTTTTTGCATTTTGTTGGCAATCATACAGAACTTACAGAGTATTGAATATGCCCTTCAAAGAAATCATCTCTCAGAATTTTTATCAATTTGTAACACATAGTTTAAAAAGTCAAATAGTTCCATAAGTCTTATTAATAAAATAATGATCTCTGCCTGACTCCCTAAAGTAACCAGTTAAAATCTTTTAGCTGTTACTTCTAATATTTACATCCATATTTCTTTGTTTTTTTGTTTTGAGACAGAGTCTCACTCTTTTGCCCAGGCTAGAGTGCCGTGGCATCAGCCTAGCTCACAGCAACCTCAAACTCCTGAGCTCAAGCGATCCTCCTGTCTCAGCCTCCCGAGTAGCTGGGACTACAGGCATGTGCCACCATGCCCAGCTAATTTTTTCTATATAGTTTTAGTTGTCCAATTAATTTCTTTCTATTTTTAGTAGAGACGGGGTCTCGCTCTTGCTCAGGCTGGTCTCGAACTCCTGAGCTCAAACAATCTGCCCGCATCGGCCTCCCAGAGTGCTAGGATTACAGGCGTGAGCCACCGCACCCGGCCCATATTTCTTTTTTTTTTTTATTTCAGCATATTATGGGGGTACAGATGTTTAGGTTACATATGTTGCCCCTACCCCCCTCCCCGCCAAGTCTGAGTTTCAAGCATGTCCATCTCTCGGATGGTGCACATTGCACTCTTTGTGTATGCATGTACCCTTCCCCTCCTCCCCCTGCCTGACATCCAGTAGATGTTATTCTTACATGTACACTTCAGCCCATGTTTCTAAACAGCATGAGTATACTGCTTCTAACTTTCTTTCATGGAAGAAGAGTATTCCGCTTCTTAAACCCACCCAGTCACATGCATGCTCTCTGCACATTTGCTAAATCAATATTTAGTGTTTACATATTTATAAATATGTAAATAGTAATCAAAGATTGTATTATCTGTTGCTTTGTAACAAATTACTCCACAACTTAGTGGCTTAAAACAACAATATTTATTATCTTATAGTTTCTGTTAGTCAAGAATCTAGGCATGACTTAACTGAGTACACTAGCTCAGGGTCTTACCAGGCCACAAATCAAGGTGCTGGCCAGGGCTGCAGTCATCTCGAAGCCTTACTGGGGAAGAGTCTGCTTCCAGGCTCACTTACGTGGTTGTTGGCAGGATTCAGGTTCTTGCAGGTTCTTAGACTAAAGACGTAATGGCTGTTCTAGAGGTGCCCTCAGTTTCTTGTCATATAGTCCTCTTCAGACAGCAGCTCACAACATGGTAGCTTGCTTCATCGAAAGGAGCAAGCAAGAACCAGAGAGAGAGAAAGCAAGAGAGAGCACACATGCACACACAGCAAGACAGAAAGAGGTGTTCTGCAACCTAATCTCTAGGTAATATGCCATCACTTTTGCCATATTCTAGTTGATAGAAATTTGTCTCCGGGCCGGGCGCGGTGGCTCACGCCTGTAATCCTAGCACTCTGGGAGGCCGAGGCGGGCGGATCGTCCTGAGCTCAGAAATTCGAGACCAGCCTGAGCAAGAGCGAGACCCCGTCTCTACCAAAAATAGAAAGAAATTAATTGGACAGCTAAAAATATATATAGAAAAAATTAGCCGGGCATGGTGGCACATGCCTGTAGTCCCAGCTACTCGGGAGGCTGAGACAGTAGGATTGCTCGAGCCCAGGAGTTTGAGGTTGCTGTGAGCTAGGCTGATG
>RJWJ010004160.1:0-44952 GCA_004363605.1 Indri indri | reverse complement strand
GAAAAAAAAAAAAAGAAATTTGTCTCTGGATCCAGTGCCCACTCAGGGGGACGGGATTACACAAGGGTATGAGTACCAGGAGACAGAGGGATCATTGCTGCTCATCTTAGAAGGCTGCTGTAACTAACACAGGTGAACCATGTCATATGCTATAATATCTCCTTTGTTATACAACTCTTTGATAACACTGGAATTTCCTTTTTTGTTACCTTTTTTTTGCACTTTTTATAACCATCCGTAAACTCTGTGCTACAATTTCAGTGCTCCCTTCAGTACAGTTAAGCACATCAGGTAATGTTTGGATTCCAGTTTCACTACCCTGAGACAGTCCTTCTGTTCTAGTTTGAGTTCTTTGTTTTCTAGGTCTGCTTAAAGTTGTTGTCCAAGGGAACAACCATCATTTGGAAAATTTTCTTTGGCTTTCTTTTTGTGAGAGATTTCATATCTTGGATCCTATGTATTTTTCCACTTTCCTTGTTTATTTCTTCATTTTGAATGAACACTTTTTCCTGTAGATACCTGAAATGGATTGCATGGCCAAGTATAGAATTCTAGGTTGGAAATTGTTTTTCCTCAGAATGTTCAAGGTATTATTCCATTGCCTTCTAGACTCCAAAAAGAAGTCTGCTGTTGTTCCTCTATCTAGTCCTTTATATTATTTTCTCTCGATGCTCTTAAAAATATCTCTTCTTTACCCGATATTATAAAATTTTATGCTAATATGTGTATGAATTCATCTTTTTAAATTCATTTCTTTTAAGTCAGAAACTTGAGTTCTTCAGAGCTCAGAAATTTTGTATTATTTCTTTGACAAATTTTCTCCTCTCAAATTATATCTGTTCTCTCTTTCAGGAACTACTTTTAGTTATATTGGATCTTCTAGATTGATCCTCTGATTTTTTTTTAATATCTCTGCTTTTAATTTCTTCGACAATTCCACTTTTTAGGACATTTCCTTGATTTTTATTTTTGAACTTTCCTATTTAAATTTCCCATATTTTGTGCATTCTTAAGAGTTGTTTCATATTTTCTCATTTTTCCATTTTTTGTCCTATTTTGTTTCAGGGATGCAAAATCTAGTCTTCTCTAAGAATTGATTATAGCTTGGTATACTTTCTATCTAAGGGAGGATGGGGGTTTCGTTTATTAATTTTTGTATTGTTACTGTTGTTTTGTTCAGTTCTTCTGTTTCCTATTTCTTTTTCTGTTTTGTAATTTTGTTCTCTGTCATAGTAAATAGCAAATGTCTGCTGGTCTTTGGTTGTCCACATTGAAAAGTATTTGGAAGTACTTGGGGCAGGCTTATAAACTGATGGATTTATTGTGATGAGAAGACACCAGCCTGCTTTTTTACTAGGAGACCCCCACATGTGAACACATATATAGGTCTTTTCTCTTAGATTGGTAAATTTTTCCAGAGGGGAATTGACCAATATTCTGTCAGCTCTCAGAGAGCTACAGTAGGGACAGAGACTGGAAGGTCTTACCATTTATGCAGATTCTTTCTAATCCCTCTGTTTTCATACGTCTCCTCACCTGTGACTAAAGCCCCTGGTTCTAGGTCCTCAGTACTTCAGCCTCACCAAAGATTAACTTCACCTTTTGAGTTGGGAAGACACAAAAGCCCGATTGTGAGTATTGGAGAAGAAGATCTGTGAGTCTTAATTGAGCTCTTTAAAAATGTTTAACTAGGCGTCTTTTTTGTAATGCACCCTATACTCATCTTTAAAAACAATCAGTACCTTCAGTTCTCAGAGTGTTTCAGGGTCCAACAGCACTAATGGGCTTGCTATTTTGTTGGTTGCCCATCTATCCATTTCAGGGTTAGGCTGTAGCTTTTTCTGGTCTGCTAAATCAGTTATCCCATTGTGTATCTGACTCCTGCTTCTAAAATTTTATTAGCATCTCTCACTTTTGCTACCCCCATCCCATTTTGTTTATCCTTGTAGTTTAATTTTTATTCCTTGCTCTCATTTTAATTAAGCTTTAAGAAACAGTGGAGATAAAGTGTGTATTTAAGCTATTGTGTTTAAATATAAGTCTCAGAATATTTTTAAATTCCTCATCTGGAATTGCCTTCTTGGCTTATATACCCGTGATGTGGAAATACTGGTTTTCTTTCTTCTTTACCTCTTCATTTTTTGCTGCTGGTATCTTGAAATGATAGCCCTGGCCTCTCAGAGAGGAAATTTGCTAATGCTGACCTAGATCTGAGAAGTCCTAGCAAAGGGGTTTGGGAAAAGACAGGTTTGTATGATGGGAGTATTTTGCAACGTACCTGATGACACAAACTGACTAATATAAATTCATGTGTGTGCTGTCTGCCTGTGGTAAGTGGGCGTAACTAACAGAACTGTAGTATAAATCACCATCTTCAGTTGGATGATGACTGCCTGTAAGTATTTGTAGTTCAGCTATTTAATGGTTCAAGAGAAGACTACTCTAGTGTATTCATAATATTTGAGGAATATAGTTCTCAAGAAAGCTAATGTCAGTGATAACCACATCCTTCCATTAAGGCTTAGAGTTTAATAATACTGAAAAGTAGACCTAGGAGCAAACAGTGATTGACGCTTTTAAGTAAATCTAAAATAAGATCTTACGATTATGCATTATACCATTTAATTGCTTTAAATAATACAGTGATATTATCAGATAGCAAGAAGCTAATAGACTTATGTTCCTGCCACTATAATCCTCAGTTCTGGATATATCTAGGAGCGATTAATCAGATCAGGCCATTTCAAGAAAGTGAATCATCAACTCAGGAATAGCCTGGAATCAGGGAAGTTAGAGAGTTTCTGATTTAAAATGACTATTTGGCTGGGCATGGTGACCCATGCCTGTAATCCTAGCACTTTGGGAGGCTGAGGCAGGAGGATTGCTTGAGCCCGGGAATTCAGAGACCAGCCTGCAATAGCGAGACCCTGTCTCTACAAAAAATAAAAAATTAGCCGCGCATGGTGGTGCATACCTGTAGTTCCAGCTACTCAAGAGGCTGAAGCAAGAGGATCACTTGAGCCTAGGAGTTGGGGGCTGCAGTGAGCTATGATGACACCACTACACTCTAGCCCAGCACCAGAGCAAGACCCTGTCTCAAAAATAATAATAATAATAATAATAATAATAATAAATGACTGTTTGTACTTTGAATGAATTTAAAAGTCCCATAGTAGAATATTGCCCCATTTTGGAAACTAAGAACAGTGCTAGTACTTATCCCAGTTTCCTTGTGATTATATCAGGCCTTTGATTGTCCTTTAATCTGAATTAGATTCTTCTAGGCTACATTTTTGAGGGCTGAATATGAATCAAGCCTAGAGAATGGAATAACTCATTTTCTTCCCAAGTGCAGAAAAATTAACTTACAAGAAATGTCAGCCAGTTGCAATGGCTCTCACACCTATAATCCTAGCACTCTGGGAGGCCAAGGTGGGAGGATTGCTTTAGCTCCAGAGTTCAAGACCAGCCTGAACAAGAATAAGACTCCGTCTCTACTAAAAATAGAAAAATTAGCCAGGCGTTGTGGCACGTGCTTGTGGTCTCAGCTACTCAGGAGGCTGAGGCAGGAGGATCACCTTAGCCCAAAAGTTGGAAGGTTGCTGTGAGCTATCACGATGCCACTGCACTCTACCCAGGGCAACAGAGTGAGACTCTGTCTCAAAAAAAAGGGGAGGGTGCTATATTTTGATTGGGATTTGGTTACATAAAATGTATACATTTTAATATAAGTTATACCCCAATCAGTAAATTTTAAAGCATGTGTGTCTTTTGGACTTCACAAGACTTTCTCCTTATTATATTATTTCACGTAGCATAGTAACTAAAACCTAGTATCAGTTATGCCTCTACTAAGCGATTTGACATGGATTTCCACAATATCTCTGAAGCTTTAATCCTCTGATCTATATAACTGAGATTTTAGCAGTACTTACTTCAGAGAGCTGTAAGGATTTAAATTTTAAAATATGTATAAAATACATTGCATAATACCTGGCACATAGTAGATCCTCAGTGTATAGTAGCTGCAAATTATTATTAATATAACTATCTGTTATTTATATTAGTCATTTCTCCTTTGATTACTCTTGTTATTATCTTTTTACAGAAAACCCGTATAGACAACTGCCCTGTAACTGTCACGGAAGTATGCCTGGAAAGACAGCAATAGAACTTGGACCTCTCTGGTATGTGCCTAAGCATAATAACATACTCAAAATTGATTAATGTATTGATCACTGACTTTTGACTATACGGTAGAAGACAAGCAAATTTAGATTCAGTTTTTAAGTCTGGGCAAATAATTATGACTGCTCTCTCCCTGTGAACCTGAGGTGTTTTTTATTTTCAAATTTTTCTCTACCATTATCCTCCCTAGTTTGTGACAACGCCAAAGAGGCAGTCGGGTGAAAGCGGTCTGGACGGTCTGCAAACTAGATCATTCATTTCCAAATAGTAAGACAGAGGCTTTTTTCATTTGATCCTTGTAGAACTAGGACGCGATTGTAAAATGGTTGCAATAACTTTTTATAGACGAGCCAACTAATATAAAAGGGCTTAGAGGAATTAATTTTTAAGTGAGAAGGGCATGTAAAAGTATCTGCCTTTGTTTTAGTTAAAGTTGTTTAGGTGAGACACAACTGCAGATACTTAATGTATGTGTGCTTCTGTATCATTGGTAACAAGTTACTGTGTTTTTAATGCCTTAAAGGTAAATTGTTTTTAATGAAAATCCTTACCTTAAGCTTGTTTGTTACTGGAAATTTTTGTAGAAATTCGAGATTCCTAACAGCACTATGACAAGAATCATTACAAATTTCTTCAACGCTACTTTACAAAATCAAGGCTTAGCCATCTACTAAACCTAGAAATTGACCCAAATGATAATTATGTTTGTGCTGATGCCCATTATTTTATCTTCATTGTATGTAAATGCTCTTAGGTTAAGAATGACCTCATCAGCCTTACCTTCTAGTTCTCTCTTACCTGTATTATCTGCTACAACATTGATCCTACTCACAGATGTCAGAACTGGGGAAATTAAGAATAACAGGTTGCTGGATCTGGAAGGAAGATTTTCTAGCCCAACATATCAGTGATATGGAAATACTGGTTTTCTCTCTTCTTTACCTCTTCATTTATTGCTGCTGGTAACTTGAAATGATTGCCCTGGCCCCTCAGAGAGGACATTTGCTGATGCTGACCTAGATCTGAGAAATCCTAGCAAAGGTTGCTTGGGAAAAGATAGGTTTCTTTTTTTACATATGATAGGAGCATATGTAATCTGTAAGAGATTTGCAGGTGAGGAAATTATAGCAGATTGTTTTTAAGTGATTGCTAAAACCGACCAAAAAAATTAGTTATTAGCACAGTCAGGGCCAGAACTTAGGTTTTCTGACTTTCAGGGCCGAGTTCTTAGTCATGCCTTATGATTTCCTCACTCAAAGCCATTGTTCATGTCTTTACTGTCATCCAGAATACCTTCCCCCTCTCTCACACCCCCAATTCAAATTGTACTTCCTTTTTGAAGTGTCTCTTTAGTGCTTCAACCCAAAATAATTTCTAAATTCTCTCTAGAGCATCTTACATTGATCACCCATTTTGAAACTTTAAAATCATATATCCTTTCATATATATTTGCTAACCCTAATAATAATAGCTACCATTCTTTGAGGATATACTTTGTACTAGGCATTGTACATATGCTATTTCATTTAATCCCCTAGCAAGTCTTTTAGAGAAGTTTTATTTTCTGTTTCATGATGAGGAATATGTCTCTCAAAAACAGTAATTACTCAAGATTACATAGCTAGTAATATTAAAGCCAGGATTGCAATCCAGGTTTTTCTGACTCAGAATTTCATATTTTTTCCATTATACCTGTGATTCTCAAATGGGAAGCATATAAGATTCACCGCTGGGCAACTTTTGAGCCACATGTAATTTTCATGTATGTCTCCTCCCACTCTACCCACCATGGTGGCATAGACACACTGGAATTAAGATTTACTATTACTGACTGGAATGTGCATTGCGAAAACCCCTGCATTCCACTATTTTCCTGTCGAGATCCTGTCTAGATTAGGCTTTTATAGGGTCAACATTGTGTTTTACATTTTGGTATATCCTCTACACACCCCTTTGTGCCACAGTATTGTATACCTTATGAGGGCTCCATAAATTGTTGTTCATTTCTTTTTTTGGTCATCATTTGACATAGCAGGAGAATTCTTACTGATTTAACATGAATGAAATTTCCTTGACTAATCTTAATAGTTTAGAGAACTGACATGATAAAAGGAGCAGGCAAATAGAAAATAAAATTTTTTAATTAAATCATAAATTGTTTTTGAATTTCAGTGTTACTCTATCCTATAATGAATTTTGTTTGTTTGTTTGTTTGTTTGTTTGTTTTGAGACAGAGTCTCACTCTGTTGCCCGGGCTGGAGTGCCGTGGTGTCGGCCTAGCTCACAGCAACCTCAAACTCCTGGGCTCAAGCGATCCTCCTGCCTCAGCCTCCCGAGTAGCTGGGACTACAGGCATGCGCCACCATGCCTGGCTAATTTTTTTATATATATATATGTTTAGTTGTCCAGCTAATTTCTTTCTATTTTTAGTAGAGACGGGGTCTCACTCTTGCTCAGGCTGGTCTCGAACTCCTGAGCTCAAACAATCCACCCGCCTTGGCCTCCCAGAGTGCTAGGATTACAGGCATGAGCCACAGCGCCTGGCCCCTATAATGAATTATATATCTTAGTTGCGGCTAAATTATGGAGACTTTTTTTTTTTTTTAAAGAAAATAAACATTTCTCAAACCCGATTATTCTCTATATATTCTTTTCTTTTCAGGTCAAGTTCCCTTTTCAATACTGGATTCCTCAAAAGAATGCTATTTGAATCTCTTCACCATGGTTTAGATGACATTCAGACCCTAATAAAGACATTAATCTTTGAATCAGAGTGTACTCCTCAAAGTCAGTTTTCAGTTCATGCACCTTCAAATCTCAACAAGCAAGGTGACTAATTGAAGCCTAGCTTACTAGTTTACAAATTGGTTATCAAAAATACTGTATCCTTTTAATCTTTATATGATCTTACAATCAGAGGCAATATAATTATAAATAGTGTGCTTTAAGTAAATCCTCTCTGATGAATGTAATTATAATCTGGTTGTTAACAGCTTTTTTTAATTGCATAGTATTCTTCAGGTTTATACTCAGAGCCAGAAATGAATAGTGATTTTATTAAGATAATCTCCCTTTTTTTGTTTTTAATTCTACTAGATTAAAAAACTAAAAGTCTTTTGTGATTTTATTGCCCTATATCTGCTTTCTAGAAAGAGAAACCTTAGGTAATTCTAAGAGGGATGTGGCCAAAAATTTTGGTAATGTCTTTGAGACACAGAAACTAGATTTATACTTATCACTCAGTAAAGCTAAGTTTTTTCTCCTTAAGAGAAAACCTAAATAGGCTTTTGTAGTTTTATCTAGCTACAGGGGTGAGCCTATTAACATCCTAGCATTTTTATAAGTAATTAGAAGAAGCTGCTATTATGGAGGGTTAAAAAATATAATTCTTGCAGCCTGCTTTAGCCACAGAATCTCTTATGTATTCATAAAAGCAGTGTGGGTGAAATTTCATAAACTTTTATTTTAACTTTGAATTATTATTTAATGTCATTCTAAAGTATTTTACTTTCCCATTTGTTGTTACTTTAGAAGAAAATGGTGTATTTATTAAAACTACAGATGATACCACAACAGATAATTACATTGTACAAGGTATGTATGTATATATATGTTTATGTATGTACATATGTATGTATCAGAGCAAAAAGGCATGTAGCAGAAGGGTAGGAAGAGAAAAGTTTGCCTTGGTAGCCCACTTAAAAATACATTTTCATCATATGCTGACAACAAAACTATAGTAAAACTTATTTATCAGCATTCATACAGTTCAAATTTTCTCTTAACATGTTCTTTTTTCACATCTGTAATATACGGTGATCCCCTTGAAAGAATTATACAATCCTGAGGAACCATGTGAATCAAAATAAAATCAAATAATATATGATAAAATTATAGAGTTAATATTAACTTTTATTCTAATTCTTTTAAAAATTGCTCATCAGTATATGATTTATAGCAATTCCATTTGATTAACCAGAAGACTCTATTCTCAGCCATAAGAATTATATGACCTTTCTTACTTAGGATATATTGAAATATAATTGTATTAGACATTGCAAATTCATATCAAAGAGGTGTTAAGATTCTCAGCACCTTAATGTCTAAGGTTTTGTTTTACTTTTTTAAAAACAACTTTAGATTCCAGATGTGTTTTTAATACAGGTAAAAAGAATACAGACAATGGTAAGGTTGAAAGAGTAGTGGCCTGTAATTACAAAATTACAAGCTGTAATTTTGTATTTGTTGCTTAACAGTTTAGCGTTGACATTCAAAGAGAAGGAATCTTAAACTCTTGTTAATAGTATATGGTTTAATTACTGTATGCTCTTTCCAACAGTTTTGTTCATGTAGCATCTTCAACTAGTTTGTTAACATCCAAATCACTTAAAATGATATATTCCACTTAATTTCTTTGTTCGAAAAAAGAAAAAGAGGCATTATGATGTATTATAAAGAGCATAGATTTAATAGCCTCATTCTACTTCATTGTGTTATGTTATGTAACCACAGCTAGGTCCCTCACCTTCAGCAGAATTGTCTTAAATCCTTTTTAGAATAAACTAAAACATAAATAAGCTTTAAAATTATTTAAAACTTCTGAGCCTTTCTTATGTATAAATTAAGAAAATTAGACTAATCTCCATGGGCTCTTCTATAACTGTAACAGTATATGATTATTCTTAGACTGGTCTATCAACACATAAAATCTTCTATGATAGAAAATACCAGGCAAAAAAATCCATGTACTGCTGATGATTGTCACTATTAAGGTTAAATTATGTCAGACTTTTTTGTCTCAGACTTTCCTAGAACTTGTACTAAATTCGGGTATGTATCCTTTCACTGAAGTGTCTTGTTAGATTTCATGCAAGGGTATAATCAAATTTTATCTGGCTTCATGGATATGTCCCAAGTTGTCATTTTTGGTTTTTATTTTTATGTAAAATAATAATAATAATAAATATAATAGAAATAATAAATATAAATTAAATATTTATATTTATTAATTTATATTTATTTTTGAATGTAATTTATCATTTCATGCATGAAATTTGCCTTCTGAATACTTCTGCTTAAGCAAATGCTAATTGCTTTTCCTGAAGAAATGTAATTTGACCATAGTATTCATATATAAATAATCAAGGATTGAACATTCAGGCAAAATCTCATTATAACATTGGATATCTCAATTATGTTCCCTTTGTGATTTTTAGAAGGATACATTCCTAGAATCTTACTGGCTAGCACATTGACTGCCACACTAGAAAAAAAAAATTTCCTTCGGGCCATGGTGTTTTATTATGAAAATAAAATAAAAACTTCAAAAACAAAACGATCCTTTCTAATTTAATTAAAAATTTAATGAAAAACAAAATATATTGACTTCGTTCATTAATCCATGTTTTTAGAATTAATTTGTCAATATTAATTGTAACAATAAGAACATCAACAAATAAGATTTTCATGAACCA
This sequence comes from Indri indri, assembly GCA_004363605.1. NCBI lineage: Eukaryota > Metazoa > Chordata > Mammalia > Primates > Indriidae > Indri > Indri indri. The sequence continues at coordinate 35,290 of RJWJ010004160.1, read as the reverse complement.
TCTGCAGGGTTTTGCCTAGGTTTTGCTTCACGAGGCCCCTGGCTCAAAACTAATAGGAGTTAAATACAACTCACTTGGTAGTTAATGTGCTAACTTCCTTTCACTTAAAATAGAAAGACCAAGTACTGTGGTGAGAAAGTAGGCAATGAGACCGACCATACATTGTACCTTTGTCAGTTTTTGTGTTCAAGCTTTTGAGATTTTTTTGGTGGTGTTTTTCTTTGTGTTCACTGAAAACCCACTATATATCCAATACCGGGTACTTAGTAGAGAGCACAGGTATAAAAGTGAAAGACATTGTCCTCAGGAACTTAGAATATAATTTGGGGAGAAAGGATTTACATGCATAAAAGACCTACATACATGAAACAAGAAAGGAAAAAAATGACAGAATTTAATCAAGCTCTGATTAGTGTAGTATTAACAATAATGAAATCTCTGAAGTGATTGGCCCAGAATTCATAAATGGCTTCCTACAGGAGCTGGAAATAGAGTTGTGGCTTGAAGTTTAAGAAAGTGGAAAGGAAGTTCTGACTCAGCAAACCATTAAATATTAAAATTACATGGGCGAAGGGCAGTGAAAATATATAGAATAAATTATCTTATTGTAAGACTTAAGATTGGATAGGTAGGTTGAAATGGTATCAGAGGTTTAAACTTGAGACAATATATAGTTATGAAAGTATCTGCCTTGTAAGTTTTAAGGGAATGCTAACTTTGTATGTTTGTGTTTCAGGAAAGAGAAAAAGTAATGAAATGATTACAACTTTAGCCAAGAAGCAAAAGACTGATGTCAGTACTGAACATCCTCCCTTTTATTATAACATCCACAGACACAGCATTAAAGGAATGAATATGCCAAAGTAAGGTAGCCAGTGAATGGCAAAGTGTTTTATATTTTAATAATACTGTGATTTAAATAAAAATACAAAATCCTAATCCTATTTTTTCCTTTCCTCATTGCAGGTTAAAAAAGTTTTTGTGCTATCTGTCTCAAGCAGGCTTTCGAGTAAGCCGAACTCATTTTGACCCGATGGGTGTTCGTACAGATGCACCTCTAATGCAGTTCAAATCTATCCTTTTAAAGTACAGCACGCCCACCTACACTGGAGGACAGTCAGAGGGCCATGTCCAGTCAGCTTCCGAAGACACAGTAACTGACAGGGTTGAAATGTCAGTGAATGACAAAGCAGAAGCAAGTGGCTGCAGAAGATGGTAAATGTAGAAAATTTGTTCTCAGGTGTCCGTATAGATGGCCTAATCGTTCTCTATACCAACGCTAGTTCTTTTTCTAGTCTTTCAATTCAGTGGTTTAAAAATAAAAAACAGTATTGTTTTCATTCAGAAAATTAGCAGTTTCTAACTTAGCTGGTTTGGGAGCTTTCTTTGCTTTTTCAGGTTTTTCTTATTTTAAAGAAAACTTAAAATTTTAATGGAACCATTTTCTATGAAGCCAAGTTTCTGAGATCACCCTACTGTTTAATAATTTGGAAATTTTTCACATGTGAAGTGTTTGGAATTTTATGTACATTATGGAAGCCATCTTTTGCTATTCTTAATCACATCTCTACTTAAACTGATTCATGATGTTTCTTTTTCTGTTTACAGTGCACAGAATGAAGGTAAAGCCTTTGACCTATTAAAATGATTCTGAATAAAATAGGAAGAACAGTGTTCTTCCAGGTCACTAATGTATTTCACAATTAGAAAGCTAAAATATGTTCCCATTTTTAAGAAATCATACATCTTCCCACATTGATCTTTTATTTCTGGCTTTTAAGAAACTAAATACTTGCCTGAGACAGAAATACATTTTTTTGTAAGTTTAAGGTCTAGATGACTAAACTTCAAGATTTTGTCAAAATAAATCGAGACCATTGTTCTAATACAATAGTTGTTCACAAGCACTGAAACCCTGAAAAGGAGAAATTTTGTTACAAATTAAACAGGTTGGGTGATCTCAGGTACCACCTCGGATAATGCACGTACAATATTCATTTGCTTGGTTGTACTACCTCTCAGAAGTAAAATCTGTCACCTTATGAAGTGAGGGTTTGATTTGGGGGTTGGTTTTTTTGTTTCTTTGGTTTGGTTTTTTTGGATTTTGTGTGTGTGTTTGTATAAATTTTTTGTGTAAGTAGCCCAAGCTAACATAACTATAAAAATTAGTTGGAAAAAAAATCTTGTCTCCATTAATAAATATCATTTTTGCTTCATTTAAATTTAAGATTTTAGATGAAACGATTAGATGAAATGATTTGGTATAAAGTTTACGATTTTGTCTCAAAAATTTAATCCATTTGCCCTAAAGTATTTCTTGGGGGAAGTAACTTTTTATAACCATTAAGTTGGGGTGGGGATGGGAGTACGGTTATAGTTGAAAGATTGAATTACACCACATAAGAAAAAAGCATTTCCATGACATATACAAAAAATCTGGGGGTTGGAGGTTAGATGAACATAAAATATTAATTAGCAGAAATAAGGGAAAATCTCTTTGTGTTATTACAGGATATTCCCAAGAGGATTTTTTTCTTTCTCCAATTAATATAATCATACATTTTCAGTAAAACAAAGGAATAGGTAGTGCAAGTTAGTTTCTGTAATGACCATAAAAAATTCTACTCGATAATTCTTGTCAGTTAAAATTTTAACTTGCAAATGAGCACAAAAAGAAATAAAAGTTATTAGTTCTTTTTTGTTTGTATAATTAAAAAGAAAAATTACTGTAAATCCATGAGGTAAACCAGAATTCAGATTATCTGATTTAATATATATTATTAAATTGAGTATCAGTCTGAAATTTTGCTAAATGCTTATCAGCATGACATATATTGATCAATGATGAGTTGGGTTTAATGCAAGGAGCCTAATTCAATACAGAAACAAACTATTATCTAAAATATATATTAATATGTATGTATATTAATTTCACATGTAAAGACAGATTTTTCTAAGAAAAGTTTGATAGGAAGTAGTTTGGAACTCTGTGATAAGGTAGTGTATCAGTCTAAAAATGAAGTGACTTTAAAAATTCCATTTAGGGCCGGGCTTGGTGGCTTACGCCTGTAATCCTAGCACTCTGGGAGGCCGGGGCGGGCGGATTGTTCTGAGCTCAGGAGTTTGAGACCAGCCTGAGCAAGAGTGAGACCCCGTCTACTAAAAATAGAAAAGTTAGCTGGGAGTGGTGGTGTGTTCCTGTAGTCCCAGCTACTTGGGAGGCTGAGGAAGGAGGATCACTTGAGCCCAGGAGTTGGAGGTTGCTGTGAGCCAGGCTGACACCATGGCACTCTACTCAGGGCAACAGAGTGAGACTCTGTCTCGAAAAAGAAATAGAGAATTGCAGCAAGAAGAAAGAGGCATTTTTATTACATGGTGTCAAGCAAGGGGTAATCAGCTAATGCTTAAAACCTAAACTCCTTAATGGCTTACAGGCCAGGGTTTTTAAAGGCAGGGCTACATCTGAGGCAGGCAAAATTGTACATCAATACATGGAGGTTATACATTGGCCTGGCCAAAAAGGTGAGATATCCTGAAATGAGGGCCCTACAGGTCATAGGTGGATTCAGAGATGCTTGGATTAGCAGAAAGGAATGTTAAAATGGGTGCAACTCCCTCCAGGCCTCTCGGGGAAATTTAGAACAAAGAAAGGTGGTCAGAGTTCAATGCCTCAATTCCTCCTTATCTGTATTTTTCACTGGAGGTGGGGGATTGAAAAACTACTGGAGAACATAGTCAAGATGTTATCTTTTAGTTTCCTAGGGAACCAAGTATCTTGTGACTCTGGCCATTGTTTTCATCAGGTTGCCCATTCACCTTTCAAGGCTAGGTAGGTGCTTAGAACTTCCCTTGAATGGACTCAAGATTGTCCCATGCTTGAGGGGCCTGACAGGCCCCTAAGAAGTGTCCCTGCTCTGTCTCAGTTTTAGGTATTTATTTGGCCAAATAATTCTGGAACAGAATTATTACAAAAGAATAGTCAACCACTGCCCTACTGCCATTTCTGAAACCTCTTAACCAGTGTACCATATACTCGATAATCTATGCCTATGCAGAAAACACTGATTCTTTCAGCTTTGTTCTCATTTTCTATGGCCAAGATTTTCACAGGGCTTAGTTTTAGATTGATAGCAAAATCATTGCAAACTATAACCCTTTGAAGATAGTGGGTAAAAACCCATTAAATTCCAGATCTCTCTCAGTAATTGGTTACGATTTGAAAACTCTCAATACATTTGATGAGATTCTACTATCTTAAATCAGTCTAAATCTATAAAGATTTTGTTGCATACAGTAAACTCTCAGTTAAAGTTGTTAAAAAGTTCTTGGGAACTGCAACGTTAATTAAAACAATATATAACAAAACCAATTTAACCATAGGCTAATAGATATAAACAAGAGTTAAGTTCCTGCAGCATATTTATGATCACAAATACATCACCAAACTTTTATATAAAGACCCAAAACACTTCTAATATTAAACATTGAAATAAATGTAAGCTATACATGCAAGAATGATTAGTAAAAACAAGTAAGATAATTACCCAATTTTCTGTGAATCAGAGAATGACAGCAATTGTGGTGGTGGCGGGTTAAATCAAGCAATAAATGTTTGCTAAGTGAAAATTGTACGGAGCCCCTACTCCCACCATGCAGTTCAAACAAACAATTACAAATACAGCAGCCTTCCCGAGCACTTTTATACTACAGTGTTTACTGTCATGCATCTGTACGAGTATTGCATGCCTTATGAAATTTTTATTTTGTCATAATTTGTATTCATTCATTTTCCAAGCCGCTTATTCCAGTTCAGGGTGGCAGGTAGCCAGAGCCTATCCCAGCAGCTCAGGGTGCAAGGCAGGAACTAGCCCCGGACAGGCCCCCCTCAGCGGGTGCATGCACCCACACTGGGACCCTGGAGACATGCCAATGAACCTAACTGTGCCGCTTTGGGATGTGGGAGGAAACCGGAATACCTGGGAAAAACCCCTTGCAGACCGAGGGGAGAACATGCAAACTCCACTCAGACTTTGGCCATGGCTGGAATATTTTTGTTTTTTTTCTCATTAAGATAATAATGAAACATTGAACAAAACAATGTTATTTGAGGATCTTTTTATTCCATATTCTCATGTTTGGTGCACATCTTTTTTTTTTTTGTTTTGTTTTGTTCCTTGTGCTAGGCATTCTCTGGGTCCTTTAAATCTGGGAATTCAGGTCCTTCACTTCTGAGTCATTTTCTTAGATTGTTTCTTTAATATATTTTCTCATGCCTGTAGTCCCAGCTACTTGGGAGGCTGAAGCCGGAGAATTGCTTGAGACCGGGAGTTGGAGACCAGCCTGGGCAAAATAGTGAGACCCTATCTCTAAAAAACAAAAACAAATTTGCCAGGTGCGGTGGTGTGTGCCTATAATCCTATGTGGTCCCAACTACTCAGGAGGCTGAGGCAGGAGAATCCCTTGAGTCCAAGAGTTTGAGGCAGCAGTGAGCTATTATCATGCCACCACACTCCAGCCTGAGTGACAAAGTAAGACCCCATCTCTAAAAAATCATCATCATCATCATCATAATTTCTCTCCTTCATTCCATCTTTCTTCTCGTCCTGAAACTTTTTTGATTTCAGACCTTCTGGATAGCTTTTTATCTTTTCTCTGTCTTCTGTCTGTCTTTTTATTACTTTCTGTGAGATAAATTTCACATTACATTTCAGTACCTCTATTGGGTTTTTATATATTTTTAATCATAGTTGTATATCTATGATCAATTATTTTGGGGTACATGTGCTATTTTGACACACGTGTATATAATATGTAATGATCAAATCAGGATAACTGGGATATCCATCACCTCAAACATTTTTGTGTTAGGAACATTACAAGTCTTCTCTTCTAGCTATTTTGAAATACACAAGTTATTAACTGTTATTTCCCTACTGTACTATCAAATTTACTAGAACCTTTTCTTTCTAATTGTATATTTATATCCATTCTTCTATTGGTTTTAAACATTTTCCCTATCATATTTTTAAATTGCCAAGTTCTTTTATCCTCTTAGTTTCTTTTAAAGAAGATCCTTCTTCTGATTTTGAATGTAAGTGTTTCTTGAAGATTTAAGTTTTTAAAGTTTTTTTTTTTCCTACTTTCTTGCAGGTCTTATAGTCACCTTGAGCAGCTATAGCAAATTACCATAGATTGTATGGCTTATAAACAGCAGAAACTTATTTCTCACAGTTTTGGAGGCTGGGAAGTCCAAGATCGAAATGCCAGCAGATTCCGTATCTGAGAGCTCCAATCTCATGACCTAATCACTTCCTAAAACCCCAACTCCAAATACTATCGCATTGGGGTTTAGGTTTCAACATATGAATTTTGGGGGAACACTAACTTTTAGTCTATGTCACTGCATTATTTCTTTCTTATTTTCACCTTTCATCGGTTTTTTAAAAACTTTTTATTGTACCCTTTGACCACATCTTCTCATCCCTTAGGACACCCCCCAGCCCCTATCAACCTCCATCCTACTCCCTGTTTCTTTGGATTTGACTTTTAGATTCCACATAGAAGTGAGAGCACGCCGTACTTGTCTTTCTGGGCCTGGCTTATTTCAGTGAGCATAAAGTTCTCCAGGTTCATCCATATGATTACAAATGACAGGATTCACTTTTTAAAGGCTGAGTAGTATTCCATTGTGTGTATGTACCACATTTTCTTTATATATTTATCCATCAATGGATACTTAGGTCAATTCCGTATCTTCGTTACTGTGAATAATGCTGCAGCGAACATGGGAGAGCAGGTATCTCTTCAACAGAGTGACTTAATTTCCTTTGGATATATACCAAGAGTGGGATTGCTGGATCACATGATACTTTTATTGTTCATTTTTTGAGGAACCTCCATACTGTTTTCCATAATGGTTATACTCTAATTTATATTCCCACTAACAGTATACAAGGATTCCCTCTTCTCCACACCCTTGCCAATATTTATCATTTTTTCTTTTTCGTAATAGCCATTCTAACAGGTGTGAGGTGATATCTCATTGTAGTTTTAATCTGCATTTCCCTGATGATTAGTGATATTGAGCACTTTTTCATATGCCTGTTGGCCATTTGTCTTCTTTTGAGAAATGTCTATTCAGGTCCTTTGCCCATTTTTTTAATTGGGTTATTTTCTTGCTGTTGAGTTCCTTTTATATTTTGGATATTAACCCCTTATCAGATGTACTGATTACCAATATTTCCTTCCATTTTGTAGCTTGTCTCCTCAATTTGTTGACTGTTTCCTTTGCTGTACAAAAGCATTTTGGTTTGATGCAATTGAATTTCTCTATTTTCGCTTTTGTTGTCTCTGCTTTTGGGATCATATCCAAAAAATCATTGCCCAGACCAATGTACAGAAGCTTTTCCCTGTGTTTTCTTTTAGTAGTTTTATAGTTTCGGGTCTTATGTTTAAGTCTTTAATCCATTTTGAGTTGATCTTTGTATATGGTGACAGATTGGGTCCAGTTTCAATTTTCTGCATGTGGATATCCACTTTTTCCAACACCACTTATTGAAGATACAGTCCTTGTCCCATTGTGTGTTCTTACCATCTTTGTCAAAAATCAATGGACCATAAATGTGTGGGCTTATTTCTGGGCTATTTTATTCCACTGGTCTATGTGTCTGTTTTTATGTTTTGATTACTATAACTTCGTAGTATATTTTGAAATCAGGTAGTGTGGTGCCTCCAGCTTCGTTCTTTTTGGTGTAGATTGCTTTGGTTATTCAGGATCCACGGAAAGCAAAACCATAGATGAGGAGAGACGACTGTCATATAATGTAGCAACTCTGGAAAGCAGAATCCCTTCATCTCCCGAGAGTTTGTTGTGTTAGCTATTTGTTCAGTGACTTTCCTGGATTAATTCTGTAAAGCATGCATTCTTTACTGTATGTGATCACTGAAGTCTCTGCTTCATTAGCTTAGTGGTCAGATAATAACTGGACAGTTAATTAAGTGCTCTGTGTCTGTTCTGGGATATCCCTTCAATACTCCAGCATGAAGTTTACAACTGTGCTTTAGCCTTAACTTCCTGCTTGCATGGAGCCTCAAGGTCTGCCACAGGTGAGATAGTGCCTTCTTAGATTTTTTCTTGGACACACAACAAGCCTTGCACACGTGTATGGCTTTCTAGATTCCTGGGAATATGTTGGAGCTTTTCAAAGTCCTCCATAGACATTTCATTCCTCATCTTTTCCTCCTTTTTGGTCAGCCTCGATTTAGCCTCAGCTGCCTCAGGCAACTGCTATTAAATAACCACAGGGAACTATTTTTCACAAATACCCTCAAGATAGAGTCTTTTGTACGAGTTGAGCAAGGTCAAAATAAAGACAACCTCTGAAAATAGTGCTTTTCAATGAGGTGCCAGACAGGTCAAACAGTGACAATTCTCTGGAGTTGAGATTTTTGGGAAGTTTCAGGCTAGATCTTTAGGAACCTCCAAATTCTTTTTGGGGAGCTTCCAGTCCCCAGTGGGTGGCAAATTGCTAGTTTTTACTGCTATCATAGTTGTGAAACTATTCTTTTTCAAGATTATCCTGGAGCTAGGGAAAGGAGGATTGGGCAAGTTAAAATACTACAAAATTGTTATGGTTTTAACTGAATTCATGTTCTTCTGATTGTTGGAAGCTTTTGGTTAATTTCAGAGTCCTGAAAAAGTTGATTTTGATGGCTTTTTACATTGTTCTTGTTGCTTTTATAACAGATTTTCAGAGGTCCTTACTCTATTAAACCGAACACTACTCAGTGAAGTTGTTTTCACAGTAACAAGTGCATACTAATTAATATTCCTTTCTTAAAATTATGTTAAGATTAGCATGCAAAAGGTATACAAAGAAAAGCAAATATTGCTAAGTAGAAATGCAATGGGAATTTAAGAGATGCTTTTTCTCATCTGGCATTTCACTTATTTTATATTCAGTTATCCAAATCAGAATCCTGAGCCTTTGTCTCCTCAAATGTGCAAGGAAAATGTAATACTGTCTTCCTCATTAAGTTCCACCTATTAGAAATGATAACGTAAAATTTATCACGAAGGTAAATAATCAAAACAGTGTGGTACTGGCAAAAGGTCAGACATATAGATCAATGGAATACAAAGCCCAGATGAAATAAACACTCACATATTATCAACTCTAAAAGGACAAGGGTGCCAAGGTCATTTAGCAGAGAAAGGGTTGAGGAGAAAACTGTATATCCACATACAAATAAACAAAATTAGACCCGGACTTTTCACCATGTATTATACAAAACTAAAAATGGATCAAACACCTAGGTAAGAGCTAAAACTATGAAACACTCAGAAGAAAACCAGAAAAATGTTCATGACTTTGGATTTGGCAATGACTTCTTGAATATGACATCAAAAGCACAGCTAAAAGAAAATAACAGAAACACAGTATTTTATCAAAATTAAAATATTTTGTATATCAAAGGACACTATCAAGAGAATGAAAAGAAAACCCACAGAATGGGAGAAAATATTTGCAAATCATGTATCTAATAATGGATTAATAGCCAGAATATATAAAGAATACCTACAACTCAACAACAAAACAACCCAATCAAAAATGAATACCTGTCTCTACAAAAAATAAAACATAAAAATTAGTGGGCATGCTGGCACGCATCTGGAGTCCCAGCTACTCAGGAGGCTGAGACAAGAGGAGCACTTGAGCAGAGTCTGAGGCTGCAGTGAGCTATGGTAACACCTCTGCACTCCAGCCTGCCTGACAGAGTGAGACCCTATCTCAAGAAAAATAAAGTTTTAAAAACACAGAATTATCATATGATCCAGCAATTCCACCACTGTGCATATCCAGAAAAAAATTAGAAAGTAGGCACTCAAATACTTATACAGCAATGTTCATTAAAGTATTACTTACAACAGCAAAAAGTGTCCATCAAACTATTAATAAGTGTCCATCAACTAATGAATGGATAAATAAAACACGGTATATACATACAATGGTGTTATTTAACCTTAAAAATGAATGAAATTCTGATACAAGCTATTACATGGATGAAGCTTGAAAACAATTTATGATTCCATGTATATGAGGCAAAATAGTCAAAAATAGTCAAAGAAAGAAAGAATAGAGGTTACCAAGGGCTAGGAAGAGGAGTAAATTGGTAGTTGTTATTTATTGCATAGAGTTTCTCTTTGAGAAAATGAAAGTTTTGGAAGTAGACAGTGGTGATCGTTATATAATGCTGTGAACGTACCCAATGCCACTGAATTCAACACTTAAAAATGGTAAATTTGGTTATGTGTATGTTATGATAAAACATTAGAAATGATAGTGTATCATCCAAAAGCTTTCACATTTGGTCAACCTTTTGTTCCTCAGTTGAGAAAGTGATTATAGAAATTATTTGAAAATATTTTACAAAATCTTGGTTGGCAGTGATGGTCAATAGTATCCTCCCTCCCCCTGCTCCAAAACACACATACACACACACTCTCTCCCTCTCTCTCGTTCTCTCTCTCTCAATGCTCTATCAAATACCTATAATTGTACTTTGCAAAGGATTACACATCCAATGACTTCGCTGATGATGTAGTTTATATCCTCCCATACTGACAGAAAAAACATACATTCTCTAAACACAAAGCTTATATTCACAAATAACTCTTTGCTTAAAGACAAAATTTCAATTAATAATCACAATGGGACTTTAGTTATTTAATGCAACCATTAATCTAATGTCACCAACAAAATCTAAGCAGTTTTATCACAAAAGCAGGGTTATATTCAGTGGGCATGCATTAATCTATACAATTTAACATTACACCAGAAAAGGAATTGAATATAAAAGTTCCCTTGATTTTGGTGGTTTTCAAATTTCATGGCACAGATTACCAAAAAAACTGTAAAAACAGATTTTAAATATTTTCAATAAAATGGTAAAAAAATTGAATAAGCTTTTAAGTTTTCATATTGGGCTGAAGATTTAAAACATCAAGTTGGCCCCAGTCTGTCAAAATTGACAGATAAATATTTACAACAACTAGACAGACTTTAGTTACAATGGTACTTACTGGAGGTCCACTCCCTCCTATCTAAAAACCCTTTGGGGTTAATTTCTCAAGCAAACATGTATTTTTAAGTACTGCAATAATATAAACTTGGAAACACACCTAGAATCAGGACAGGGACAAAAAAAAACACACAAGTCAATCATATTTCTGACCTGTCAGCATAAAGCCTTCTAGCTCCCCAACAGCCAACACTGTCCTTCAATATAAAAATTAGGAAGAGTACAATGACTTTACCCTACTGGCTGGCATTCTCCTACAGAATTATCTTTCACTAGCTATCGAGGCAGGGCTCAAGCTCCATTAACCTGCTTCTAGAATGTAATTAGCAGAGCACCAAATTTATAAACTGATACGGCAACCCAAAATGCTAATAAAACACACTTTTCAAATGGAAGCAAACTTTTCTCCATTGTTCTATGTGCCATGTTATTCTTGAAACTTATGTGGCTACCAATAAGAAAAGAATCAGGGAAGCTTTGAACATATCTTGTACTTTTTATCAAGGCTAAAGTGCAAAATATCTCATCTCTGGTATTTTAATAGGAAAAACATCAAACATACATAATAAAGGAACTGAAGTGACAGCAGAATTAATACAACAAAAAGCACTCTTAAATATACATTTGAAGACTACATATTACTACCAATTTAATTTTTCTTTCAGGAAAATGTGTCAATGAATCAAGTTCTCACAGAACTTAAGATTTTGTTTGATTCTCTTTCCAAGACCAAAAATTCCAAAATTGCAGGGAAAAAGAATGGAAAAAAAATAACATTGCATGACGATGGACACTAAGTTCATAAAGAACTTCTTTTTTAAAATGAGATATTATGGAAGAAAATACCATGAAAAGAACAATCCTATGAGAATTGTTTTTAAGCACAGTAAACTTGAGCCTTGGTCTTCATGAAGATACTACAGCTTATATAGAAAACTATAAATATACACGACTCCAGGGAGAAAAAAGTCAGAATACATATTATTTAACATTCTGTAGGCCTAAAAAACTTTTGAGGGAAGAGGGAAAAGGACGGCCAACAGAATCTTTACTTAAGAATACAGAACTATGAAAAATTCCTGGGTCCGAAGGGTGCTCCAAATGGAACCACGCTTTGTGAAAACACACAACTTAGATAATATTTTTTAAAGAAACAAAAAGTACTGAATAATGCAGTCCCTTCCATAAAGGGTATCTTAAATTAAGGGGAAAAGATTTGAATAGTGTAAACGAGTCTGGCTCAGAAAGAAAACTGAACAACATATCCAAGATCTGTCCATAAAAGTAACGACAGTACATCTTTAATATTAAAGAAATAAGCTATAAAAAAGTTCAGTCTCAGAATTGGTTTTTAAAAGCTCATTTGTGCTCCTTTGTGGGTGCGTAATAAAGTTCCATGGGTTTGTTTACTTTCCAGTATTTCTCACTGACCAATTCCAAAGAAAAAGAGCCATTTAATACCTAAAACAAAAAAGAAAGAAAAAATTATGAAAACTGTGATGAAACAAAAATAGAAGTCCACAGAATCTCTTTTAAAAAAAATCTTACGAATAACTACTTATCTCTTACATTGTTTATAACAGAATAAACAAAGGGTATTAAAAAGTTAACTACCCTGTTGCCATCTCTCTCTCAGGGTCCCAGGGTCTACACTGTCTTATTAGATCCCACCCCACCACTTGCCACTCAGGCGATCAATGTGCTCCAAGTTTCAAGTCTATTATCTTAAAATACTCACAGTGAACTGGCCACTGGCTGTTGCTATATAAATGGTATATTGCTTCTCGCTGGCTGTATCAAGGTTCATCTGGTTTGATTCGCCTTTGCTTCGAAGTTCTTCTAAAGCTAACCTCACAGCCAGATACTTGGATAAGTGATCCACGGTGGCATTACCTGAAGTCTTTATGTATCTGGAAGAATAAATCATTAAAAATTTCACTTCTAGAATGTGCTAATGAGAAAACTTTACTTAAATTACGGACCTAATAATAGGTCCTTCTTTCCTTCTTTTTTTTTTTTTTTGAGACAGGGTCTCGCTCTTGCTCAGGCTGGTCTTGAACACCTGACCTCAAGCAATCCTCCCACCTGGGCCTCCCAGAGTGCTAGGATTACAGGCACAAGACGCTGTGCCTGGCCTGGAACTAATACATTTCTTAAAGGCTAAGTAAAATGTAAATGTCCCAATTATTAACAAAATAATATCAGAAAATTTACTGTTTTACCATCTAAAAATTTCTTATTGAAAGGTACAGAAGAAAATTACATGCTTACTATCTGACTGCTGGGCTATGAAAATCTTTACCTACCTTACCTTCTGTAAAATATGTTATAAAGCAACAAAAAAAATTAAACAGAAATACACAAAGTACTTACGAGGGAAAAAGAATAACATATCCCAAACCCCAACGATCAGAATTTGCTGGCTGCAGCAGCAAGAGGAATAGATAGAATATGAGCAAATTTCTTACTGTCTAAAAATTAAAATATCTGGTTTCTAAGACTGAGCAGGCAAGTGTTAATCTTGGGATTTTTAAAGCATGGCATACCATTCAATCACTCATTCAATAAATATTTGATGATTATCTCCATTCAATGGCGGGCAGCATGCTAGAGATACAGTAGTAAAGCAGCCATCCTTGCCAGCATGAATTTTAGAGCCTACCCTAGGATCACTGTTTCAAAAATCTGAATGGTCTTTTTCCCTCTCCTACCTAAAAGGGTCATTCCTTTCACATATGCAATTTCAGGTAGAAGACATATGAAAAAGAAAACAATTTAGGCAGCCAATGTATCCAAATTGAACCCAAACAATCAATGGAATGAAATATACTACTCCGGCTTCTTCTGAAAAATTGCCTTTTAACTCCGAATTAAACATTCTGAATTCAGATAATCTGAAACTAACCCACATGCTTACCTTGTCTGTGCACTGTCATCTTTTTCCATAAGTGTGGGATGAGGCCTGAACACTAATTCAATTTCACTAGCACCATCCATGACTGGATCAATTGCCACTGCTGCATTGTTATTATCAAGCTCAAGCCCAGAATCATCAGACGTTTTGGTCCGTTTGTTACTGGGGCCTGCTTCCTGATTGCTATGTGTGGATGCATTACTACAGTGTGAACTGTCGCCATTATCTTCTGCTCCACTACCATTTTCAATCTGTTGTTTCTTGCCTCGCTGTAATCTAGAGAAAAATTAAAAAAAAAAAAAAAAAAAAGAATGCATAAAGTTTACTTTTAGTCCTGTAAAGCATCAAATTTGAAGCATGTTTACTACTGAACTTTAGAATTCTAAGAAATCTTGGTAAATGAATTTGCTCAGAGTTGGATAATGGCATTGTTTCCCACTTGTCCCTGCAAGAAAATCTCTCACACACACAGGCAAACATTTAAATGATTTAAACAAGTGTATCTCTTGTTTAATAAGTTTCTTTATTAAACTAAAGACTATAAGAATTACTGGCAAACCCTTATCTATGTTTTGATCATTTTGTCCATTATGAAATTATCTTTAAAGAAAGGCATGATTTACGTATGAAATGTGAAAGTTCTGAGGGAAGGTATTTATGCCTCTTTAATTAGAAATTCTTAAGGAAACACTACTTAGAAAGGATGGTAAGCATACCCACCCTGCTGACCTCCCTCAAAGTCTAATTGCTAATGCAATGCAAAATGATTCTAATGAGGAAAACGGGATGGTATCTAAATAACCGGCATGGACATAGAAGCAGCTCTCTAACAGGCTCAAATACTAAAACCAATTACTGGGCAAGGCACTTTGCATATATAATCTCATTTACTCTTCAAAACAACCTGCCAAGGCAGTTAGCATTACCACCACTTTATAGTTGAGAAAGTGAAGAAACTGAAGTACAAGATTAAATAATTTGCCAGTGGTTATACAACTAGTCAGTACCAGAGCTAGACCTTAGGATGTGACACCAAACCACATTCTTTCTACCACATCACCTGTCTCTCTACCTCTGTATACAAGAAAAAAGAAGGGATATATGACGGAAAAGAAATATGAAAGGATGACATGTACTTCCAAGAACAGTGTCATTATTACATTTATTGCCAGGACAATGAAATAGCAGCCTTACAGGTTAGGAAGTTGCTTAAGAACTCTTGTTTAAAAAAAAAAATTAAATCCTGCTTATAAAATCTATAGATCATTTCGAAACCAAGAGGGGATTGTCTAACATATTAAATGACAAACTATGATTCAAAAAACAATGGAACAAAAAAACTTGGGGCCAGGGGCAGTGGCTCATGCCTGTAATCTCAGCTACTCAGGAGGCTAAGGCAGGAGGGCTGCTTGAAACCAGGAGTTTGAGACCAGCCTGAGGAACATAGCGAGACCCCGTCTCTTAAAAAAAAAAAAAAAAATTAACCTGGTACAGTGGCTCGTAACCTGTAGTCTCAGCTACTTGGGAGGCTAAGGCAGGGGACTGCTTGAACCCAGGAGTTTGAGGCTGCAGTGAGCTGTGATAGTGCCACTGCACTCCAGCTTGGGTGACAAAGCGAGACCCCTATCTCTTAAAACACACACACACACACACACACACACAAACACACACGCACACATGCGCGCAAGAGAGAGCATGCATACAGCCACCCCCGCCCCCAAACTCTAAACAGTGACAATATAGGGACTACACTTAAGCATTTTCTAAAACCCATAATTAAAGCAAATGTTGTTTTACTTGACCGTAAATTACAGAGCTCTAACAGGTTTACTAAGAATTAATGTATGTACTTTTATCCTACACCTACTTCCAAAAAAAGATGGAAGTGACAGAGCTAGATTAATGTAACTGCAGGCAGCATTTAAAGAATAATGTTCAGATAAAGGAGATTAATAGCCTATTATTATATATCCTACATTTATCAAATCACATCTATGATACTACATACTGTCTTGAAAGCAGTATTTTAAGAATGACACCAATAATCTTGAATGTCATGCGAGAAATTAGAAATGTGAAAGTTTAGCCTTTAGAGAAGCATGTAAGAAAATATATCTATATTAAAGTATTTGGAAAACTAGAAGTAGAATCTGAAATATGTGTAGAATCTAACGTAAGTATTTTGACAGAAGACAGGCCCAGACTGCTACACACAAGAGACTACTTTTAATTCAATATAAAGGAAGAACTCACCAAAAAAATTCACATAAATATTTACTGAGCAGCTACTTTACACCAAACACGGTTCTAAGTACTGGTAGTCTAAGAGTCAATGATACCAACATAGCCTCTTCCCTCTTAGGGCTCATATTCTAATTGAGGCAGGTAACACATGTCAGAAAATGGTAAATGCTGTGGAGAAAAAATGAGGCAAGGAGGGTAAGGAAGTATGGAGTCCTGGAGTGGAAGATGGGAACTTAGCAGACATCTGGTAAGAAAGTGAGAGGCATGAAGATTATCTGGGAGAAGAGAACAGTAAGCACAAACGCCCTGAGGCAGAAGCATGCTTGGTGAGTCTAAAGAACAGTTAAGAAGCTGTAGTAAAGCTGCCGACATAGGAAAGCCCCTTTGCTTTCTAGTTTCTCTGTTCAAACAAAACAAAAGACTACTTGTAAAGGATTTTGCAAAGGGGATTCTTGCTCCTTAATGACATTAAATACTTACCAACTCTTAGGAATATATAATTCTTTAAAAATAAATACATTCAACATTTAATACTTTAAGACAGAGTGGTAGGTTAGTGTCATAATATTAATATATTTAGAATGGAGCACATCTTTTAACCTTTAAGTCAGTGGTTTTTGACTGTAGCTGCACTTTAGAATCACCTATGGAACCCAAAAAACAGTAAAGCCTGGCCCCGATTACTCGGTCTGCCGTGATACCTAAACCCTGAGATTTAAATGCTTTCTAAGTAATTCCAATCTTCAGCCACAGTGGAAACCACTGGATTGAGATGGGGCTTTACTACTTTTCCTACTTGGAAAATGATAATTCTCCCCGGTGTCTGGATACATTAGAAGATAATGTCAGAGAGGAAAAAAGGATAGGGGCAAGGAAAGTGCCCAGATTACATAGGGTCTTGGAAGCCATCATAAAAGTCTTTTGGTGTTTAACCCGAATGTGAACAGAAGCTATTAGAGGGTTTTGAGTAAAAAGCTCTGATCTTCTAAGTTAACAGAATCTCTAGCTGCTGTGCTAATAATAGACTATGGGGATAGCATGGGAAGCAGAAAGACCAGTTGGGAGGCAATTTCAATACTTCAAATGAAAGATCATGGTGGCCTGGACCAATCTGGACATACTATGGAAAAAGCTAAAAATATTTATTCACAGACTGAGAAAAAGAGATTTAAGGGTGACTCCAAAGTTTTCAGCTTAAGCAAGTGGAATGATGGAGTTGCCATTAACTAAAATGAGCAAGAATGAAGAGCAGAAGGGGATAAGAATTACAAGGTCAGTACTGATCATGTTAAGTTTGAGATGCTTATTAGACATCCAAGAGGAGGTGAGTCTAAAATTCACAGACATCAAGGCTGGATATATAAATTTGGGAGACATCAGCATATAGATGGTAATTAAAACTCTGAAACTTTATGAGATAATCTGGAGACAGACTTTGTATTGAAAAGGGAAATAAAGTCTGATCCCTGGCACGCTCCACCTTTAAGAGTTAGGGGGAATTGAAATAAAACCTGCAAAAGAAACTAAGCAGAAACAGCTAATGACATACAAAGGGAACCAGGAGAATACGGTCTCCTGAAAGCCAGATGAAGAAAACTCTTCGAAGAGGAAGGAGAAAGCGTGTCAAATACTGCTAAGATGAGGTCTGAGAATCAGCAGTTAGACTGCATAATGTGGAGGTCACTGACAACTCTGATAAAGGCGATATGATGGGGTGGGGTATGGATGAAAGTCTGACTGGAGGAGGTTCAAAAAAGAATGGGGAAAGAATTGGAGAGAGACATATCAACTCTTTCAAGGAGTTATGCTATGAAGAGAAGAGGAGAAACAGAATGGTAAGTGGACAGAGAAGTAAGTATAAGAGATTCCAGAATTTTAAATGCAATCCCCTATTACGCCCAGAGGCATATATTATACCTCCATGAAAAGGTAAGCATGCATAGCTACTATTTGTTACTATATTTTACCTTTTCCAAAAACAAGTTCAATATTTAATAACATATCCAGAAAACGGCTCCCCTCCCTGGCCCTCTTTCCCACATACCTGTTCATCGCCTGTATCTTCAGTCCCTCCTCAATGCTGTGACTGAGTGCCTGCTGATTGTTGTGCTTGTTGATCCTGGCCAGTACTCTCTCTTGATGAGCTTCATACTCATCACGACTTGGATAAATTTTGCTGATGAGCGCATCGAAGTTTGGGTCTGGCCTTAGTGATCTTTTGGAAACTAGCTTTTTCCGACAGGTAGGACATTCTTTGTTCCTTTAAAAAAAAAAAAAAGGAGGGGAAAGCAAATGTAAATAATGTCAGTATCTCTGGGCTAATGACAAAAATATCCAGCTTCTGGAAAGTTATCATCTTTAAGCCAATGCTTTTACCAAGTCATAGAAACTTAAACTGATTAATCTGAATTTCTGTGAAACTCTGACTATGGGTAAGCAAGATTTTGGAAACCTCAAGACACTCTATATACCATTTGCAAAAGAGAAAAATTTGAGTATTTCTCAATGATAATTTATATATAACCATTTTAGAAATAAAAATCTACTCTTTACTAATTTAAATTTCCCCTTTCTGACATCCATGCCATACAAGGAAAAATTACCACTTATATATATTAACTTATATGTTATCAGTTCTTTTACTGAAATAACACTTTAAGAAGGATATTCTTTTATATACTTAAGAAGCAGAAAAACCATGGTTTCATGCTTTGTATTGTAATTTCCTCAAAACAAATACTCATCCCATAAAGCTTCTAAAATTGTATAAAACCGACTGTTTCAAAACAAAGATTCTCCAATAATTAAAACCTAGACTTTAGAAAAATTTCTAGTTCTCAACTAAATATTTATAGAGAATAACATATTTCCCAAACCCTGGAGAGCACTGTCATGATACAATTTAAGTACCTAGTATAACTCTTTTCAACATACCCACTTCTAAGGGCTGTGATGATGCAGTCTGCACAAAAACGATGTAAACACTCCTTTGTAGTCATGGTATTTTTCAACATATCCAAACAAATTGGGCACATTAATTCACTGTGTAGACTGCGAGGTGAAACCACAATTTCCAAGCCATCTGTTATGGCCTCCTGTAAAAAAAGTCACTTTAAAATTAAATGCTACTTAATTTCTTTTATTATGAACAAGTTCAAGCATATAGAAGTATAGGAAATGGTAAAAATGAACATATATATGTACCTAGCCACCACCATCAACTCACAGCCAATGTTGTTACAGCTATGATCTTCTCCAACTTCCTCAGCCCCCCCACCACCGCGTTATATAAATGCTCTCATTTTAATGTTAAAGATAACATATTAATGTATTTAAAAGATAACTATGGGAAATCAGCCTGGTATAATTTTAAAAAGCACTGAATTTGGAATCACCTGCCTTAGGGTCTCGTTCTAGTTACATTATATTAACTGGCTGTGTGACCCTAAATAATAATTTAACATCGTTTTCTTACCAGCAAAATGAGAAAGTTAGGGCTAAATGAAGTCTCAGAACTTTCATCTTAAAAAATTATGCCATTTTGACATAAATTACGTTTCGTGCTGTCCATTACACTATTTTAAGATTCCAAAAAAGTATTCTCTAATTTATAAATAGTTTAATAGGATTTCATTTTAAAATCACTTTTGAACCTCAAAAAGTCTTGGTTCACGGAACAATTTTATGCCAAGTGATCAGGTTCTCAGGCTAATCCACAAGCTGATTTAAACCTAAATACAGCTGAAGCGTAACATGTATCACTATATCCAACTGTCATGCCTAAAAATGTTTCTCTGCAAAAATGCATCTGGACTTCCAATGTAAAATTCCAGGGCACATCTCCCCTGCTGCAGAGCGATTAGTGAATCCCAAGTGCTTCACCACCATCATGCACCTTCCCCACAAACCAGCACCAAGAACAAAGATAACCTAGCTCTAAAGCCACCAATACCAGCTCGTATGGATTGAGGAGAGTTCTAGTACAGTGGGTATTATAAAGAAAGATGCAGGTAGAAGTAAGCGGCTTCCAAAAGGCTCCTGACACTTCCTATTTCCACTAGCTGTCCATCATGCTTGTGTTTTCTTTATAGGGTCAAAAGATTGATTACTCCACAAGGAAAGACATAGAAACCATAGATACTATTCCTAATAGGCTTGAGTAAAATATACTTACATATACACTAACAACTACCATTATTAAGTGCCTGTTATGTTTCAACTTTTATTTATACATAAAGTACTTTTTGTATTTTATTTTACTTAGTTTAATACTTACATGCAAACTTCTGATTCAGGAATTATAACCTTCATTTTATAGATGAGGAAACTATCACTCAGAGAGAATGATGACAACCAGGCAGTAAGCAAGTCTGTTCTCTCTCTCTTTAAAACATGCCTAACAAAATCCCAACACTAGATAAACTCAACCTTCTATGTTCTTCAGGCATATACCTGTGTAGATATGTAACACTCTAGGGGAAAAAGGCGAGGGGAAACTACACTGGTATCACTAAAAATTTCACCACCAGAGTCAGGCTGGGTGTGGTGGCTCACGCCTGTAATCCCAGTACTTTGGGAGGCCAAGGCAGGAGGACTGCTTGAGGCCAGGAGCTCGAGACCAGCCCAGGCCATCACAGCAAGACCCCTTCTCTAAAAAAACAAAACAAAACAAAACAACACAAATTAGCTAGGAATGGTGGTGCACAACTGTAGTCCCTGCTGCTTGGGAGGCTGAGGCACGAGATCACTTGAGCCCAGCAGTTGGCTGCAATGAACTATGATCATACCACTGCACTCCAGCCTGGGCAATACAGCAAGACCCCATCTCTTTAAAAAAAAAAATTTCACCAGCCTTAAATGGGCGTTCAATATTGTTCGGCATTTGGTTAGCGGAACAAATTTGCTTTTTCTTTCTCTATGCTATTTTACACCTTTTCTTCTATCTGCACTTTTTCCCACTTAAACTTTCAATAGACTACCTTACCATATTTCACTAAAACAGAGCTCCCTCATTTCTTCTCTACCAAATCTATAAACCCTCATCTTCCCTCTTGTTCACAGAGAAACTGTGCTTCTTCCTATCAAAGGTACATTCCTTGGTACCTTCTCGAGGACATCCTCTTTTGATTATTCTATTTGCTCTCAGGCTTCAGCAATCTATTCCTTTCCCAGAAGATTAGTATCTCAACTGGGCTGCTGCGTAGTAAATTGCGAATGATGAACTCTAGAGTTGAGCAAGGGAAGGGCAGAGAGGGGCACTCTACCTCCATCTTACAAATGTAACAAAATTTAAAATTTAATTTTACATTCCCCTCCAGTTTCTGCTCCTCTTCTCTGCTGCCCTGCACAGCCAAATTTCTCTGAAGAATCATATATTCATCTTTTTTTCACCTCTGCCCTCTTCCTGGACCACATATACATACAATTATCATATCCTTGATTCATGATGTGAATCAATGAGAATGCATCATGATTCCAGTTAACCTTCAACCTACGATAATCTGGTCAAATGAATTTGCACTTGTCAAGGTCATTAAGTATTAATACATACAGTCATCTCTCTGTATATGCAAGTGAGACTGGTTCCAGGAACCCTCACAGATACCAAAATCCTTGGGTGCTCAAGTCCCTTACATGAAATAGTGTAGTATTTCCATATAACCTACACACATCCTCCTGTGTACTTCAAATCATCTCTAAATTACTTACGATACCCAATACAATGCCTACACATCACTTCATTTACATGGATTCAATGCAGTACTCGGCACATGGCACATTCAAATTTTGCTTTATGGAATTTTTTTCCAAAATATTTTCAAATCTGCAGTTGGTTGAATCCACAGACACAGAACTCATGGATACAGACGGCCAACTGTATTGCCAAATCTAATATAAATATACACTTTTCTCAACCTTCATCTTACTCAATTTCTCAGCAGTGCTGAACACATTAACTACATCCTCCTTCTTGAAATAGTTCCTTTAGATTTTAAATCCCCCCTCTCTCCCAATCTCCTAGTTTTCTCTCCTTTACTCTGATGGTGCCTCTCTCAGTTTCCTTCACTGGCTTCCTGTTCACTATCTAATTTCTGAATGCTGAAGCACCTCTGGATGAAGTTATAGGCCTTCTGCTCATCTCTCTGGGTGATTTTATCAATTTCCACTGCTTAAAATGCGCTGACAATCCCTAAAATTTTATAAGTAGTTCAGACTCTGGTTAGCGTCTCTACCTGCCTGTTGTATTAGACTCTCAAACTTAAAATGAGTCCAGTTTTAAGCATGTTTATTGTCTTCTAACGGGCTCTTCCCCCATTCTTTGTTATCGTTACCTTCTCAAAATAGTCTTCCCTAGCACCCTGTTATTACTTGTTAGAACATGGAGGACTTGCCCTTTACACAACTTGTCACATGTAATTTTATGGATATTTACTTGTTTAATGCCTATAAACTCCATGGGCTGGTGCCACATCTATTTTGTTCACCACTGTTTAGCTATGTCTAACACAGAAGCTTGCATAGCGTATTCAAATTATTGTTGAATTGATGAAGTGTCAGCCAAACACATATAAGTCAGACTGCTTGCACATAAATGTATTATTACTTTATCTTCTATTTAAGTTTTCATTTTCTAAAAATGTACCTCAGTTTACATGTGTTATACTTCCCCTTAAGTCATCTTAGTCTGTATTACCTGAGGTGTTCGTTGTAACTCATATAAGCTGAGTTCCCACGTTTTGCTTAATGGCTGAGTTCCATTTGTCTGCACGGCCTGAGACATAGCTAGAAACAAAAAGGAGACAAAAACAATTTTAGTATTTGAAAGGGAAAGCCACAGTCTGAATGTAGGCATACCTCCAAAATTCGTATGTTGAAACTTAATTTCCAACGCAATAGTAGTAAGAGGTGGGGCCTCTGGACAGTGATGAGGTCAGAAGGGCTCTGCCCTCATGAATGGGATTAGTGCCCTTACAAAGCAGCTTGAGGAAGCCTTTCTGATGTTCTGCCACGCAAGGACAGACAGAAAGCACTACCTGTGAGGAATGGGCCTTTACCAGACACTGAATCTGCTGGTGCCTTGATCCTCAAAGCCCCAAGGCCCCCCCGCCTCCCCACCCTCCCCGGCAGCTTCAGTGCTGTCACCTCTCAGCCGCTCACCATGAAGACTACGTCCCCCTCCCAGGAGTGTGCCAGTACGACCACCAGGACCATCAGCTGCCAGACCAACCTAGAGCTCTACGCCTCCTTACATACACCTGTCCATGCCTTACTACTTCGTCCTCAATGACATGGCTTTGAAGAACTTGAACATATATTTTCACCACTCTCATGATGAGAGGGAATGTGCTGAGAAAGTAATGAAGCTGCACAACCAACAGAGGCGGCCTAATCTTCCTTCAGGATATCAAGAAACCAGACCATGATGCCTGGGAGGGTGGGCTGAACACAATGGAGTGTGCATTACACTTGGATAAAAGCGTGAAGTAGTCACTATTAAAACTGCATGATCTGGGCCGGGCACGGTGGCTCACGCCTATAATCCTAGCACTCTGGAAGGCCAAGGCGGGTGGATTGTTTGAGAGCTCAGGAGTTCGAGACCAGCCTGAGCAAGAGCGAGACCCCGTCTCTACCAAAAATAGAAAGAAAATTAATTGGACAGCTAAAAATATGTAGAAAAAATTAGCCGGGCATGGTGGCGCATGCCTGTAGACCCAGCTACTTGGGAGGCTGAGGCAGAAGGATTGCTTGAGCCCAGGAATCTGAGGTTGCTGTGAGCTAGGCTGACACCACGGCACTATAGCCTGGGCAACAGAGCGACACTCTGTCTCAAAAAAAAAAAAACACAACACTACATGATCTGGCCACTGACAAAAACAGCCCCATTTGCATGAATTCATTGAGATGTACAACCTGAATGAGCAGGTGAAATCTATCAAAGAATTTGGTGACCATGTAACCAACTTGCCCTGACCATATAGAAACATAAAAATATTTTCTTTTCACACAGAAAATATTTGACCAACTGTTAAATCTTTCTTTTCTCTTACCTCTCCCATGTTTTGTTTTGTTTGTTCGTTTGAATCAAATTTCTTTATTTGAAAGAATGATACAAATCAAAGAACGTAAGTGGATATTTTGGTACAACTTACAGAGAAAAGTTAAGGCAACCCCAAAATGCATGCACTGCCTTGGTGGAAGTCACCCCCATGGCTATGGGAAAGTCAGCTTAGCTTTTGTCATCACTGTCTCCCAAAATGTGCTTGTTGAAGAGGTACTCTGCCTTGCCAGATTCTATTGTGCATGCTCAGGCTACATGACTTGCACTTTTTAGTTCTGTTGTATGTAAAAGGTAACTTGACATTTTGTTGTCAACAGAGTAGGCCCAGTTTGAGCTGGTCCCATGGTTATGAGACATTTCTGGTTCAAATTTCATTAGAAATTTGTGGGTTCTTTATGAAATGTTTCTTGGATTATGCTCCCCATTCCCTGGTCCCAAACACATACATAATCTTTGAGGGGATTAAGATAATACACGGCTGACGATTAAGATATAGGGCTAAAGCACAGAGAACCTACATAGCCTTTCTTCTCATGGTCAGACTCTCCATAAGCCAAAGTCTCAAGTGAGACCTGGCACATGCTGGATCATAGTGAACTCACAATTCAATTCTTGGATAAGAGCCTCAAGAGTATATTTTCTACAGTATAGACGAAAGAGGAATTCATACTTAAATAGCAGATGTATACACAAAAGAGCTAACACTGTGTTGCAAAACTGCAGGAGTCTGAATTATACTCTTACCAGAGTGGCTATAAGAAGGCAGCCATGAGGGAGCTTCCAGATTGGATAAAACATTTTTTGCAAGAAAAGAACTTTAAATATAACATTTTGGGCTAAATTCTCAAGAGTTCTGTGCCTAAGAAATGTTTACCAGCTGCTTTAATCACAAAAATTGCCTGGGCCATTCAGAATATGTGAAATGAAACTATACATTAAAACGAGTGAGCTATAAATTATAACCTTGGAAAAGCGGAAGAGTTTAGGTAAATGTGATTATTTAGAAATGTCCATTTACATTTTGAACAATGACTGCTGTATTAGTTTTCTATGGTTACTGCCACGTTACCACAAATTTTATGGTTTTAAACAACAGTAATTTATTCTCTCACAGTTCTGGAGGCCAGAAGTCCTAATTCAGTATCACGGGGCCAATATAAAGGCACTGGCAGGGCTGTGCATCTTTCAGAGGCCCTAGGGGAGAATATGAACCTTACCTCTTTCAGCTCCAGGTAAATGCCAGCATTCCTTACCCTGTGGCCACATCACTCCAATCTGCCTATGTGGTCACACTGCCCCAACCTCTTCTGTGGCTGTGATGGCCCTCTGCCCCCTCTCCTATAAGGCTACATTTGACGACACTTAGGGCCTCCTTGGATAATGCCGGATAATCCCCTCATCCCAAAATTATTAACTTAATTACATATGCAGAGACACTTTTTTCCAAGTAAAGTAACATAAATTTCAGGGATTAGAACGTGGATATCTTTTGGGGGACATTTTTTAGCCTACCCAACTTGCCAAAGGTAAAATAGAACCCACCAATGAACATAACTAACTCCTCACAGACAACATTTAAGTTTTTATCCTGTATGTAATTTGTTTCGTTAATTTGTTTTCAAATTTTGTTTTGTTTTTGTGAAATACATATCAGAAAATATAATCACTCCTAAATTTCTTAGATTATTCCATTTTCCTACAGTGTATTTTTCATGCTTTGTTTTAGATGTGCCTCCCTAAGCACTATGAAACAAAACTAAGAAGCTTTATCTCTCCTTTTTAATAAGATACGTATCTTTTTCTTCTGTGGTTATTGTCCCATCTGAACAGAGTAAAATAAATAAAGGTCACATCAAATTAACTCTCCCAATCTCTAGCATATTTCTTTTCCTCTTTATATTACATAATGTGAATGGGCAAACAATTTCTTCCTTAATTAAAACATTGCTTGCTTATAGCATACAGGTATCAGATTTTAGAAATTTACTCAAGACTAGGCAAACTAGGAAGCAATAATAAATTCTGAGTAAGCAATCTAACTGCCATCATAACATTGCCTGCAGTAATTATCACCTTGTAAAAACCACTTTCAGCAGTTTAATCTAAAACTACAGCTGTAAGACAGACACTAATTTCTGTAAGCTTTTAAAGACACAAAGAAAGTGTTCTTTACAGAAAAACTTGTCATTGTACTAAACATCTGGAATACGCATCTAAATTACTTTTGGTAACCTAATAGCTTCTTTATTTAAAAAGCTAACATAATCAATTCCTAATTAGATTATATCTTTTCCACACTGTGGAACATATAGTAGGGAGCATTCAAAGGTGATCTGCCAAATCTTCATTACCCAGTCTTAAATTAAATCTTTCAGTACCGGTAATAAATTTAATGTTTCTAGTCTCTCTATAATTAAGTTATTGTTACAGTGAAAATAAATGTTAAGATTTTTAAAGCTTCACTTTAAAAGCGTATCTAGATAATTTAGTGTGATCTGTGCCCTCCTACCATACTTCTCCCATCACCCATCTCTACCTCATCAAACACTACCCCAACACACACAGATACTTTCTTAATAGCCCAATTTAATCTATTTCTAAAGTTTCAAGATACGCCTATCAAGATCCAGTGTTAGTCAACAGCAGTTACAAGCAGCCTTATTTTTCCTCTGTCCCTCTGCATATCCGTATTAGATGTTAACAGACTCGTAACAAAAAACAGATGAGTTCACTAGTTTAGGAAACATTTATCAGGAGCTACCATGTGAGATAGGAAATGAGAACCTCCAAGAGTTTACTGGCTAATGGGAGGACAATCTCTAAACTTGTTTTCACTACAATTTGGTAAATGCTACAAGAGCACAAAGAAGCAATCAAATGGGAGATATCAGAAAAAGTTTCCTGGAGAAGAGACTCCTCCTCGTAGGAGGAGTTTAAGGTGAAGTGGAAGTTAA
Source organism: Indri indri (assembly GCA_004363605.1). Classification (NCBI taxonomy): domain Eukaryota; kingdom Metazoa; phylum Chordata; class Mammalia; order Primates; family Indriidae; genus Indri; species Indri indri. The sequence goes on along the minus strand of RJWJ010004160.1, from coordinate 8,037 downwards.
CCAAGTGAGGAAAGGAAAGCAGTCCAGCGGGACCAACATAAGAAGCAAATGCACAGCTCAGCATAGTATGTTTGGGAAACTCCAAGTGGTCCAATATTAAATGAGTGGAAAGAGGGAGGCAGGGAGTAGCACCGGATGAGGCAGAAAAATTTAAACTGTGGACCAGATAAGTGAGGCCTAACATGCCATGCAAAGGTGTCAGGAAAATGCAACTAACTACAAGGTTAGATTCGCATTTTAGACAGATCACCTCTGGCAACAGGAGAGGATGGATTTGAGAAAATCAAGAATCCTAATTAATTGGTTTGTGCGATAATCAAAAGAAGAGATAAGAAAGGCCTACATCAGAGCTGTTAATAAGGATGAAATACGAAGGGCAGAGCTCAAAATACCTGGGAGGTAAAATACATGGGATACAGGAAATGAAAGAGGAAAGTAGAGAAGAGCTCCCAAAGCTTGTAGCTGTGTAGATGTTGACTCTAAAAAGAGAGAGTAAAACAGGAAATAGTGTTTTTACCACTTCTATTCAACATACTAGTGGAAGTTCTAACCAGAGCATGTAGGGAGGGGGGAAAAAAGAAAAGTCATCCAAATTGGACAGGAAGAAGTAAAATTATCTGTTTATAAATAAGATCATGTAGAAAACCCTAAAAATTCTACACCAAAAAAAAAAACACCCTGTAAAAAGCTGAACAAGTGAATTTACCAAAGTTGCAAGGAAAATAAAATCAACATACAAAAATCAGCTGCATTTCTATATACTAACAATGAACAATCCAAAAAGGAAAGTAAGAAAACAATTCCATTTAGAATAGCATAAAGAAGACTAATACTTAAGAATAAACTTAACCAAGGAGGTAAATGTACACTGAAAACTATAAAACAATGTAGAAAGAAATTAAAGACATAGGTAAATTTTAAAAAGCCCATGTTCATGAATTGGAAGACTAAATATTGTTAAGATGACAGACAATACAGATGCCCCTCGACTTATGATGGGGTTACATGGTCCCAATAAACCCATAAAATAAAAGTCACAAGTATTTTCAACTTTCAATATTTTCAACTTAAAATGGGCTTATCCAGATGTAGCCCCATTGTAAGTCAAGGTACATACTTGAATGCATACCACTTTCATGCCGTTTTAAAGTCAAAAAAATCATAAGCCAAGCCACTATAAGTCTGGGCCATCTGTATCATCCAAACCAATCTACAGATCCAATGCAATCCCTATCAAAATCCCAATGATGTTTTTTGCAAAAACCGAAAAACCCATCCTAAAATTCATACAGAATCTCATGGGATTACTAAACAGCCAAAATAATCTTGAAAAAGAATCAAGTTGGAGGACTCATACTTATTGGTTTCAAATTTTACTACAAAGATACAGTAATCAAAGTAATGTGATACTGGCATGAAGACACAGAGACTGATGAAACAGAATATAGAAATAAATACTCACATATATGGTCAATTTTCAATAAGGGTGCCAAGACCATTCAATGGGGAAAAGACAGTCTCCTCAATAAATGGTGCTGAGAAAACTGAATATCCGCCCACAAATGAATGAAGTTGGATCTTGACCTCATACTATATACCAAATTTAAACAGATCAAAGACTTAAACCTAAGAGCTAAAACTATATAAACTACGTTTTTTTACATGAAAACATAAAACTCTTCATGACACTGGGTTTGACAATAATTTCTTTGGATATGATACCAAAAGCACAGACAATAAAAGAAAAACTATAATCTTTTTATACAAAGGACACTATCAAGAGTAAAAAGGCAACCAACAGAATGAGAGAAAATATCTGTAAATCATTTCTGATAAAAGGTTAACATACAGAATACACAAAGAGCTCCTACAACTCAAAAACAAAAAAATTGCCCAATTAAAATGGGCAAAGGACTTGAACAGACACGTCTCCAAAGATGGCCAATAAGTACATGAAAAAAATGCTCAGTATCACAAATCGTTAGGGAAATGCAAATCAAAACCACAGTCAGATACCACTTCACACCCATTAGGAAAACAGAAAGTAACAAGCCTTTAAGAGGGCATGGAGAAAGTGGAACCCCTGTGCATTGCCTTGTTGGTGAGAAAATGTTACAGCAGCTTTTGAATATAGCATGGCAGTTTCTCAGAAAGTCCAACACAGAATTACTGTATGATCCAACAATCCCAATTCTGGATGAATAGCCCAAAGAATTGAAAGAAGAGACTCAGATATTTGTACACCCATGTTCCTAACAGCATTATTTATAATAGCCAAAAGATGTAAACAACTCAAATGTTCATCAACGGATGAATGAATAAACATGTGGTATATACATACAATGAAATATTAGCCTCAAAAAGAAATGAAATTCTCATACATGCTACAGTGTAGATAAACTTTGAAAGCAGTATGCTAAGTGAAATAAACCTAACATAAAAGGACAAATCTCATAATGATGTACCTAGAATAGTCAAATTCATAGACAGTAGAATAGTGGTTACCAGAGACTGAGGGAATGAGGTAATAGGGAGTTGCTGTTTAATGGGTACAGAGTTTCAGTTTAGGATGATGAAAAAGTTCTGGAGAAAAGACAATGGTGGATGTACAACAATGTGAATGTACTTAATGCCACTGAACTGCACTGAACTGTATACTTCAAAATGGATGAAATGGTGAATTTTATGTTATGTATATTTTACAATAAAAAATTACAATTAAAATTAAAATTTGTTCTTACCATAGAGCTTTGCAATTCAGCATACAATTTTTTTCATTCCTTATTAAGTCAAGAACTTTCACTTTTTCAACTTACAAAAGCAAGCATTTCACGGCTTCTCATTGGCTTAACCAAATTGCCAGCATCACTACTCTTGCACTTTGGGACCATTATCAAGTAAAATAAGGGTTACTTGAACACAAGCACTGCAATATTGCCACAGTCGATCTGATAACTGAGATGGCTACTAAGTGACTAACAGGCGGGTACTGTATACAGAATGGATATGCTGGACAAAGGGATGATTCACATCCCAAGCAGGACTGACAGATTTTATCATGCTTCTAAGAACAGTTCACAATTTAAAACTTATGCATTATTTCTGGAATTTTCCATTTAATATCTTCAGACTGCAGTTTGACTACGGCTAACTAAAACTACAGAAAGCAAAACAGTGGTTAAGGGGGGACTACCGTACATTTTCTAGGAAAGGATGAAAAGGCTGAATTCACTAGAAAAGGAAAGGAAATGGACTCTCCCCTAGAGACTCCAGAAGGAACACAGACCTTTCAACACCTTGATTTTAATCCCACAAAACTCATTTTAGACTTCTGACTACCAGAACTGTAAGAGAATAAGTATGTGTTGTTTCAAGTCACTAAATTGCAGCAATTTATTTGTTACAGCAACAATAGGAAACTAATATACCAGCTGCACTGCAATTATCAGGAAAAAACCAACAACAGAGTGGGAGAAGGTGAAGAAAAATATAAACTTTAGTTTATTTGCCCAATAGTCTTGTCTTCCATCAAAAGAAAAACACATGCACCCACAGGAAAGTGTGTTCCTCCAGTGAAGTAGTTCTCATGTAAGGAATCATCTGGAAAGCTTTTAAATAATTCTGGCCAGGAATGGTGGCTCGTGCCTGTAATCCTAGCACTTTGGGAGGCCAAGGTGGGAGGACTGCTTGAGGCTTCAAGACCAGTCTGAGCAAAAGCGAGACCCCATCTCTACAAAAAATAGAAAAATTAGCTGGGCATGGTGGTGCGTGCCTGCAGGCCCAGCTACTCGGGAGGCTGAGGCAGGAGGATCGCTTGAGCCCAGGAGTTTGAGGTTGCTGTCAGCCGCAGTGAGCTATGATGACTATGCACTGCACTCTAGCCTGAGCAAGAGAACAAGACTCTGTCTCAAAAAAAAAAAAAAAAAAATCTGATATCAAGATCCCATTTCAGATTAACAGAATCAGTATTGGGGGGAGGGGTTTGCATGTCTGAAAGCTAGTCAAATGGTTTTTACATGCAGCCAGGGTTGGAGAAGCACAATTCTACCTAAAAATTAGTTACCTAAGAAACTACTAACATTTTCAAATGCTACTAGAAGTTCCTGAAACCTTCCCCCAATGAAGATGTAGCTCTGAATTCATTCAGTGGTTTAGTGTATGTTTTGCTGACTTTAACAGTAAGAAGTTATCCTTGGCAAAAAGTTGTGGTTGGCAAATTCCTAGAAGTGGAATTACTGGTTAAAGGGGCAAGGAATTTTTTTGTGTGATAAATACTGCTAAATCGCTATACCAATTCACATCTCTACCAATTAGGGATTATCGAAATTTTTTTAAAAGCCTGCCCAATCTGATAAGCAGGAAATGACACTTAATTGTTTCAATTTGCAAGCTTCAATCATAAGTGAGGTTAAGTATCTTTTCACAGATTTATTGGGCACATTTTGGTCTGTCAATTACTTATTCATATCCATTTCTATTAGTTTTTTTAAAAGTTAACTTGTAAGAACTCCTTCTAGTAAGGAAACTGACCTTTTGCCTATCATGAGTGCCAAATATTTCCCCCCAGTTCGTTGTTCTGTCTTTTGTCTTTGAATACTTTAGGGTACAAATTTTATTTTTTTATATATTTTTATATAAAAGTTCTGACCAAACTGGACAAAAACAAATACCCATATTTACATATTTTTAGTGTACTTATCTTTTCTTCCATGGCTTCTTTGGAAAGATCATCCACATGCTAAAATTATAAAAACATCCACCCGTACTTTTTTCTAATACTTTCAGAGTTTCATTTTTTACATTTAGGAGGTCGGATTCTAGATTTTCCACCCCATTTAATTGGCAAGTTGTCCCAACATCATGTATTGCTTAGTTCTCTCTTCACGGATAAAGTTAGCATGCTTTTAACTCATAAGAAATATGGGAAAAGAGAGAAGAAATTTTATATATGTGAATACATATATTTTATGTTTATACATATGTGTATATGAAAACTGTAAAGCAAGCCTAACACACTGTAACTTCCTACACTGTCAACAATAAATGGCTGCCCAATTTCTGTTATACAGATTATACAAATCCCTTAATAAGGTTATGAAATATGAAATTAAGCTTTGGGCACGCTGTCTCCACAATTCCCTTTGCAAAAGCAACACAACTGTCACCAGGTTGGCCGAGTTCTCCTCAAAAACAGTGAAAAATTCTCCCTATCAGTTCTCTCCAGTGTTTGCACTCAGGCTTGTAAAATATTTGCTGCCACTAGGTGGAGACAATTTGATAACAGGAATATTGGTTACTGAAATAGGAGTAGCCACAATTTTCTACAAATACTTCTAATGGTAAAGAAGCTGTTTCTAAATTCTTGGGTGAATAAGGGCTAGTCACTCTAGCTGATAATCCAATTTCCTCATTTGTAAATTTAAGGCTTTATATTAAGTAGCCTCAAGGCCCTCTTAACTCTAATATTCTGTGGATTTAAAGCTTGCTTAAATGTTCTTGACACACAGTGCCTAAAGACAGTACTGTTTCTCTTGAGCTAAAAAAAATTCTACCTTTAGCAACTTCTTTCAACTCAAATACTTCCACCAAGCACAACCAGCTGTTTCCTCCAATCTTTTCTTTTAAAGAAGTCGAAAAGAGGCATATTACCTATTCAAATCGATACATCTCGCTTCCCAGGTCATACCCAAGGCTTTCTGCCTTTTTCTCCCGTGTCTTCAAATAGCTAATCCCATACTTCTCCACATCCGCCTGCCTTGATTGCATGTATATTTGAAACAACAAATTAGCTATAGATTCTCCTCTAAACTGGCAGTCTTAGTGCTAGAGGCCATACATCTGGGGGTGTTTGGATTTTGCACTTGTGGGGTTTTTTTTTGTTTGTTTTTGTCTAATTTGGTCATTTTTGTTTCCTTAATTCTAACTGTCCCTCTGACAAGATACATTCCTCACACTTACTCATCTATACTGGTACTCATTCCTCCTGGTTCTCATCTGCCAGTCTAGATTTCTTTTTACCTTTTCTAAGGATGTTTTAACCTCTGCTTGCCTAAGGAGTTTTCAGTCTACTGCTTCACCCAACTGTTTTAAATCTAGTGATCCAGCAGTAGTCTAGATCACAAACTTTGGCACAATCCAGACTCTCAGCCCCGAACACACACCAATTCTATACCACAAATTCACCACATTCATAATTTACACAGGACTACCTTTAATTCTCCCGGTGCCCTGAGACCAAGAGGCACAAAGGACACTGGTGATTTCCTAAGCGGAATAGGAAAATTCTGAGTCTCTAAGTGAGCAAGGGACACTACCAATTTCGTTTCATATCCCTGCCCAGATCACAGGAACCTGTAAACAAGGGAGCATACTGATGTGATAGCAGTAACCAGTTAGTTTACTACTGACTTTTAACTGCTACTCTCTGCTATCACCACATACAGGTGGCCCTCAATAAATAAATAAATATCCACAGACAATGGCACAGACAGATAGGTTATCTGTATCTCTCAGAGGGGGGTGTGAAACACAATTAAAGCAAAGCTTAAAAATTTATAGAAATGCAGAATTAATGATGAAGCTAAAAAGAGAAGTCTAACTATTGACTCATTAGTCCAGGGCTCCATATGCCAGAAGTCGACACCTTTTGAAAAGTGGCATATGCCAAGGCTGTTATACTTTCCTGGGAAGAGAAATGTCCGTCAAGTGCCAAGTTAGCTTTAGCAAGTAATGACGTAGGAAGTCAAAGCAACATTCCTTTGTGTCACTGAAAATATTCTAACAGGTTCTACTTTTCTGGGTGGGGCATAATCTGCTGACAAATTTGTGGCCGGGTAGTGAACTAAAAAATAGTTAGATTAAGAAAGACAAGAGAAGGAAAAGTTGAAAGGCTGATGCCTCCACACTCTCCTAACAGCAACTGGGATAACCCTTTTGAAAAGCAGCTAGGGAAAATATTTCTAGAGATAAAAGAATTTTCATATTCTTTGACCCAGTAATCCCAATCCTAGGAAATAATACTATATTAGGTAATATTTACAGTGTTTACCATTTTATATGAAATCTCATTTAATTCTAACAACCCCATGGAGTAGATACCATTAATGCCCTCATTTAACAAGGAAACTGAGCCAAAATATAAATAAGCAAGCAAGCAACTTGCTTAATGGTCTCATGGTAAATAGTAAGAGGTAAGATTCAAAGCCAAGTAGGTCTATTTGACTAAGGCCATGCATGCCCTTAACCACTAACCAGACATACTATTATTATTACAATAACAATATTAATGCCATTAACATGGAGATGCTTGCGGCAACCAGGAAATTTTTTGTCATTAAAAATAACAATTTTTAATATCATACAAAATGATCAGAAATACTTGAAAGGTAATGCGATGAGAGACATAATTTGCATCTGTGCTAAATGAGAGCTACATAAAGTTATGTTCTGGAAAGTAACATGGACTTTTAGGAGTTTGTGGGGTTCCCCCCTCCATTTTTCAGCTTCCATTATTATTGTTACCATATTACAATAAACATAGATTTTTAACAGTTTAAGAGAGTCTTAAGAATAGAGGAGTGAAGAATGTTTCCAGTGTCCCTTTGTCACATAGGGTGGATTTTCTTTTGCAGAAAAAGAAAAAAATGAAAACGACTATTATGGGAAATAGTGGCAGCCAGACTTGGGATTCAGGAGACCTCTAAGTCTCATTTTTTGTCTTGAAACAATTCCAAAATTGGTAATCTGGCTTACTGTCTTGGCCTTCCTTGTCTCCAGATTTTTGCAACTTGCATCAAAAAAGTTTAATCCCAGAAGATGTAGCTCTAGAGGTTTCAAAGACTAAAAGAGAAGCCAGGTACTAGGGAGAAGAGGAAGTATGAAAAAGAAATCAGAAATCCGAAGGATAGAAAAAAATCTTACACCTCTGATAAAGCAGCAAAAATATGGCACAGTTCGCATACACTGGAAATCAAAATTACTTTAACCAAGTCAGTATACAGATCTACACCTCTTTGTCTAGAAAATGAGCACGTTATA
>RJWJ010004159.1:0-78486 GCA_004363605.1 Indri indri | reverse complement strand
TGGTTTTAAGCACTAGGTTGAGAGGGTTGATCCCCAGGAGTTCAAACAACTAAAATGATTAACTCTTCTGGAAGTTCCAAAGACCCTAGTGCATTTTTTATACTAATATAACTGAACTCAGAACAAAATCTCTTGGTGCTCTTTTCTGCTTATTTTCCCATTAAAAAAATGTGGGTGATTCTCCTCCTTCCTCTCAGCTGTGACTTTTCTCCAGATAGCACCAGACTGAAGGGAAGGGGGTTGTATGGTTACTGTCCTTGAATTCTAAAGATAGCACATGGCACCTTTATTACATTCCCTTTATAGAAAAATACTCGTGTTTCTTATCTGTTAAAAAATATTATTTTCCAGACTAGTTTTTCTCAGTTATTTTCAATTTCTATAGCTAATCCCGGATTTCATTTAAAGAGAGGTGAAAATTGACATATTTTTAGTTAATAGTCTAAACATGTCAATTTAAATGGGGTTCAGAGGACCAAGGTATTTTATTATGCTTCTTGGGAGGGGAAATGATGCTGATAAGATTTCAGGAGCTTGTAGGAAGAAGGCTGCTCCAGACATGCACATACAGGCCGAGTACTGTTAGTAAATGATGCCAAAATGCACTGAAAAGATTTGATAACATTTTTATTAAAAGTAACAGAAAAAAAACATGTGAAATATGATATATTGAATAAGGCTTTTTTCCCCTCATGAAAGGATATAAAATGAGATTATGCTAGTGGTACATACTACAGGCTTAGAAATAAATTTTGAGACTACATTGTCTAGGTTCATTTTAACTCTCATCTGAAAAACTATTTCCCATTATTTCCTTGGTTTCTCACTATCTTCCTTTTCCCTATCTGTGAAGCATCATGTTTTCTCTGGTTCCTTTGCAAAACCTGATTGCATAGGCTCTCTCCAAAGAACATTCTACTACCATAGAAGAATGTGAATTAATATAATATAATAATAATTTAAAAAATTATTCTCAACTTGGAAGAATCAAGGGAAAATTTCTGAGGAAAGCAAAATTTTTAGAAATCAAGAGAATTTTTGCTTGGTCTAATTAAGATAGACTTTTCAGCATTTATGGTTCATTCACACAAAGGGAAAACATTGAATTTAGTTAGTCTTCATTTGTTCTGTTAGCATGTGTGTGCGTGTGTGTGTGTGCATGCACACATATTATAAGGCGTTATTCTGCTGTCTCCCTGTGTCTTTAGCTCACTTGGTCCTCCATGGTTTAACAAGGGATATACCATATAAGTGTGCTCATTTAAATGTGCTTATCTAATTATTGATAGGAAACTCCAAATAAATTTTTTTCAGTTCTCGAGTGTTGGATATTACATTTGTTTATCTGCTTTAGTCAACATGAACACAATATGCAGCAGCAACATCATGAAGTTTTTCTAAAGCTACAATTATATATTTCTAGTGAAGTGAGACTCAGAAGACCTTCTCCACACAGATCTCAACAAACTACTGCCCTGATTCCAATTGCTCTCTTTCTTGCACTGGCAGAATCACAGCTGGGTTTCCTTATGAGAAGAGAGCACATAATAATTGCACTAAATATGCATTAAATTACTTTGCAAAATGATAGTGGCATTCATTATGAATCCTGTGTTTGAGGAGTCTAATCAGCTATTTAAATTTTCATCAGGATGCAAGTCGCCATGCAAGTTCTTGGCCAAAGGCATTCTATTTACCACATAAATATTGTTGATTAAGAAAAGCACAGATCTCTATACTTTCCTAGGGTTTCAGAAGCACACAAGCATTTCTCAAGAGCAATAAATAAAAACATGAAATTTTTAAAAATCAAAGTTGAATTTTGATACGTTATGTAGTTGGCAACTACATTTCATATGAATAATATGCCACTTCACAGTGATTTAATATTAATATTCCTCAGGAAATCAAGTTTAGGAGAGTAGAATTAGAGAACATAGAAAATGCACTAAATTGTATTACAGAAGAGCAAAGCTAATAAATACAAAGCAAATGATTTGCTGATTACATCTCAAGGTTTTATTTTCGTTTCTTCTATGTTGAATCTTTTGTACACCAGAACACTTAAACCAAAATTAAAATGAATGGAGTATTTGAGGTTGTAGTATTTCATTTTCCCATTTTTTTTCACATTTACCTAATCTGAGTTATATACAGGGTGTGTATCTATATTGATTCGCTTCAGAAAACAGAGGTGGTGCATTTTCTGTCTGCTGGGCTCCAGAGAGGGATCAAGGGGAAAGTGACTCCTGGTCTGTATCACAGCAAGTGCTCCACTTATGGAACCCTGGGTATCTTGCAAATGCTGCCAGGAAAGAGCAGGAGGGAGGGAGGGAGAGAAGGAGAGAAGAGAACTGAGATCCCCTTGAACTTGGCTAGAACTGAATGGTTTTGAGGTAACAGTACGGAATTTTTAAAACTTTTCCCTGGAATAGTTTAGCATTGTGAGGTAAAGGACAGGAATAGTGATTATCTGTAGAAAATATAATTGAGACTACTTGAGGAACAAAGGGAGAAAGCGATATATCTGGATATTGTGGTTTTGCTCTTTGGGAGTTTGTAATACAGGTGATGTTTACATTTTCATCCATTTTTACACTTCTAATACCCAGAAATTTCTCGGACAGTTGTAAAATAGTAAGGCTGAAGAGGACATTAGAAAACTATTTAGATGATTCTCCCATTCCCTTTGCAAGAGATAGTTTTCAGTGTGCATTGTCATAAAAGTCATGTGACATTTTGTGCACTCTTATTCTATCCACCAGAATTTAAGTCCAATGATGGGAAGGACTTTCCTGTTCTATTTGTCACTGTACTTACTCCTTTAACCTAGAATGGTGTCTAGACACAGTAAATATTTATTGAAGGAATGAATACATATGTGCTTAGGAGACTAATAGAATGAAATGGGGGCAAATGGCTTTTTAAGTCAGGCAGTACACTGTATTTTCAGGGGGCTTCCTCTGAGTAGAGCAAAGCTGCTGAATTCAATTGGTAGCGCTACTGTTCCTAAGTGCAAAAGTAAAGATGATGGTGTTTTCAGTTTATGTATGTGTACATAATCCTCTCTCGCTCTCTCTTCTTTAAAGATGTCACTACTAACAAGGATGAATATATAATCAAAAGGTGTTTTAAAAAATAATTAGCCAATATGATTTTCCATTATTCATGCATAATGCCTTGTCCTTGTTTCCTAACTGAAAGTCTTTTGAAGGCATTGGTTAGTGAACTGTCTCTAATGGTGAGTGTCACTCAAAACTTTGGCTCCAAAAGTCTGAAATATTAATATTAGTTTACCTGCCATAGCTAACCAGGCATATTACCCCAGGCAAATAACTTTATTTCACTGGACCTCAATTTATCCATCTAAGGACAGTAAGTTAGACTATTTTGGAAGAGCTTTAAGGTACTTTCCAGCATAACAGCCTATGAATTTGAATTCTCAAATCTACCTTGACTACTGTTTGCAGCTTAGAGCATATTACTAAGTGACACTTCCTTGCATTTTAGAAGCGTGTCTCCTATTTCTTTGTCACACTTTAGCTGACCAGGTGACGTAGCTTCACGGTGTCTCTGCTTCTCTCCCATTGGGGAGTTGGGTTGGGTGGAGCTTCCATGCCAGTGGGCAGTGCTTGGGGGGCACATGCTTCAATCACCAAGGCCAGCTGATGAGACAACTTAAGGGTGGGATTGGTGTCCTTGCCTTTTCACTTAGTGTTTTTTTTTTATTTCAGCATATTACGGGGTACAGATGTTTACATATATTGCCTGTGCCCAACCCAAGTCAGAGCTTCAAGCATGTCCATCCCCCAGATGGTGTCCACCGCACCCATTAGGTGTGAATATACCCATCCCCTCCTCGCTCCTACCTGCCCAAAGGATTCATAAGTCAGTCATGACAGTACTGGAGAAGTTAGAAGAAAGATGTATCTAAGTTCATATCCCAAAGCAATGTGGAATACAGGTCCCTCATTTTCCTATTCTGTGTGTGTGTGTGTGTGTGTGTGTGTCTGTGTGTGTCTGTGTGTGTATTTGTTGAATGGCTGTGTGTACATGAGCCTCCACCAATAAAAAGGAAAAGAAGACATAATCCTGAGACAGAAAACCATCAGTCCTTTCATAAATATAAACATTCTTATAAGCAAAATGAGAGCAAGATTTTTCAGCACCACAGTAGTACCAATTAGTTCACAAAGCATCTCACTATTTGTATGGGAAAACATTAACCCAGAAATCTAGTCTTGTTCTCTAGGGTGATGAGACATTTTGTCTATTCACACTGTCTTTAATCCTTCTATCCGCTTCTATATACTTCAGAAAAATGGCTCTGCTACCAAAATCTTTCCTGATTTCGAGCCTCATTTCCTTTTTCTTTCATCCATTCATTTGGTTTTAATCATACACTTTTAAAGCCTCTTAAAATTTTCTCTTTTCAATGTATTTAATCACTTTTTCTATAAGTATGTGAGAAATGATTTTTTAACAAATTCTACTCATTTAAATAATTTTAAGTTAATCATCTTGCTCTTGCCCTTGCTCTTTCTCTCCCTCTCATAATATTGAGGAGTATAAGATTCCCCTGGCAAGGATTTAAAGTTTGTGTGGTTAATCTGAGCAGCTGTTTATCTGATATTTGGAAACTTACTGGCACAATATCTGGTTTTCAAGATAAATAAATTTACCCCTTTCTCTAAAAATTGTTAGACATTTTGAATTTTCAAAGTCAATGCCTTTGCCAGCTCTCCCCACTCTGTTGTATAAACTCGCCATCATCTGCAACCTTTATCAATACACTTGTGCCAGTTTCCTGGGAAATAAAGGGCAAAGAGATTTAAGATATTATCTCAGATTTCATGGGAGAGAGACCGTAAACATAAATATATTTTTAAACTATACACTGATAACATATTCTAAATATTAAATAAGTGAGGGAAATAACAGTTATTATAGGAGTTCAGAAGTCAAAGCTAGGGCACTTGGGATGCTCCCCAGAGAAGTAGGGCAATGGTTGCCTGGACTTTCATCCTATACCTTAAAACACAGCTATTGGTGAAAGTGGTCCATTTCCTCCTAAAGCCTTCACAGATGGACTTCATAAATATCAAGAATTTCTGGAAATTGCATGGGAATTATTGTTTTTATGTTCTTATTTCTTCCTGAGGGAGTCAGATTTTCATTTCTGTTTATGCCTGAGGCTCCTGACTCTCCACGTAGGATGACTTCTGCCTGAGGTCTTTACCTAACTTGGTCCTTGGGTGTTTGCCTCCCCTCTGATTGAGGCACCCTATCCATTATCTGAGTTCTTGTTTTGTGAACCTGTGAATAAATTCCTGCATTATACCTCAAATTCCCAGGAACTGAACTTCTGTTAGGCTTGTATGGATAAGTCCCTTCCTGCAAAACTCCAACCCCCCAGACCTCCCAAAAGTGAATTTTCTGTCCCTGAGCCAAGTTCTCAGAGCTGGTTTCCCAATATCTGGTGCCAGGAAACCACTTGTTTCCCTGTTCTTTTTGTTATGAGCAACCACCGTGGCTTGAATGGATGCTTTGAATTTTAGATAAGATATGAAACTTTTGACTAGTCATGTTTTGATCCTGCCTCTCTTTTTCCCCTGGTTAACTCAACTATGAATTTCAGATCTGCCTTTGGACCCATGATCTCTTACTTTAAGCTACTAAGGTCTTCAATCCTTCACTATTGTCCAACCCTGCAGTCCCAAAGACTGTCTATCCCTAGTTAGGAATTATATATAATCCTAAATTTTCTTATAACTCTCAGATATAAACAAGGTCTTGAAAATAATATGACCTAATATAAACTGGGGTGGGTAGTAGGGAGTTATTGAGAAATACAGAAAACATTCCAGTAAGAGGTAGGAGAAGCAATTTAAGCAAAATTAGAGAGGTGGAAATCCTATAAAACATATTTAGGAAGGATAAAACAGTTATGTGAAATAATAAACATCCTAATTTATATAGTGGTTTTGATTGGAATAGAGAGTTGATATTTTTATTTATAATATCCTCTGAAATGGAGCTTCTCAAATTTAAAAATTTTGCAAAATCTTTAGAGATTGTTGGCAACATTGGTCCCTCAGAGTCATTATTTAAAGGTTTCAATGAATTCTATTTGTAGATGTTTCAAAATTCGGTATATCTATTACACAAGTATAATCTTTATGGTACTTAGCTTCCGATGGGTTTTGCACTGTTTTTACCATCACATTATATTTTAGAGTTACCATATGGTGGTAGAATGCCAAGATTCCAAACTAAACCTCGTTTCCTGAAATAACACACATTGGTAATACCCCATAATTGTCACACCAGTAATTTTCTACAATGCTCAAATGTATCACAAAGAATCCACTTTATTTGGCAGTTTTATATTTCTAAATGTATTTTTATTATTTAAAATATAAATATTTCAACTTTGAGCTACTGTACCATGGGTTGTTTTTGTTTTATAAAATTATTATTAACAGCACAAGCCCTGACTTTTAATTTAGGGTAGGTTTAGCTTATAGTTTTTCAAGTTCTTTTATGACTAGAAGCCATTTTTCAGTGATAATTAAAATTATATTAAGTGAATCTTGTAAAATGTAACAGCATAAACTGTTACAGTGGTGCTAATCTGATAAATCTCAAAAGCAATGAATGTCATTAGCACTTTAAACACATGGAAAACAAACATAAAGTAGGATATAGAAGCAAATATAATGGTAGCCCTTAAAGTTTTAAATGATTAGCAGTAATGTTTGCTTATAAGCTTAATGTCTTCTGAGAGTGTTGCGTAGAGGTTAGAGGTTCCAAATATATGCTGCCTTATTTATTAGGAGGGAAGAATACTAAAATCATTTCTCTAAAATATCTGTCTTTGAAGAAAAGTGAAGCTATGAATTGGTTAACTGAGGATTTACCAGCAAATGGAGGGAAAAGGAAAGAAAAAAATTGTGTGGGAAACAGTAGATTTTTGATAAATCTATGTTAATTTTATGGGCCTCCAACTCATTCTTCAAACCTTCTTTAAGCTTCCTTAGGAGTTCCATTTTAGATCTAGCTTGGATACTATGGTCCAAGAGAACATGAGAACAGGACTGAAGTCCTTTGAGGCCCAGATTCCCCTTTGAGGAGGGACAACTAAGGTTAGTGGTGGTTAATGTAGCAGCATAGATCAGAACCACGTGAAGGTATCCTACAACAGTCCACCTTTCCCTAGTGTCAGAAGTGAGATCCAGCCCCAAAGGAAGTCACATCTCTAACATGCTTATGTTTACCAAACTGTGTCTGAGAAAGCGCCTGACATGAAGGCTACTAAACTTTCTATACAAAATAATAATTTTTCTCTAAAATCAAAACGTGACATTATTTTATATGTCCTTACCATTTCAAACATAATATTGAAAAGTTATTAGTCATAATTTTGAAGCCTGCTTAAAGCTAGGGAAAGATGAATGCTTCCATTTGAATAAAACTATATTAAATTAAATTTTGTCTTATTAATGCATGGTGCTATATGTTTCTTACAAAATATACTATAACAGATTTTTTTTATTTATAATCTCTTAATTTGGTCTGTCCTCATACAATTTTCCTTCCCTTGAAAATTTTGGTTAAAAAAAAGTTCTTCCTCAACATGGAGAATTTCAGTTTTAGTAGTAGATGTGGATTTTGAGATAATTTTGTAATGGAAAATTGGGATGGAGGATGAGAAGTAACACTTCAGAGAGAGAAGCATCCCAGGGGACATGCAGAGAAGAAATCATGGGAGAAGGATTGTCCTGTTGCTTCTCTCTAATATCAGGGTATAATGTCCCAGGTCTCTGAACAGGAAGAAAAAATGATAACTGTTAGAAAAATACTATAATTGTTCATAGTACATTGTACTATGAAAGATAAATCATCATTCTGGGACAGTGTAAATTTGTTTTCCTTTATTTTTCTCTTTTCCTTTTTGTTTGTTTATTTCTTTTTTGGTCAAGGCAGATGATCAAAATAGATTGATGAGTCCACTGTCTTGTGGAAGCACCTAACACCACTCTTTGAGAAGGGAGCATCTTTTCCAGCTTTCTTGCATAAACATAAATAAAACACCCACCGGTGTCAGCAATGCATAGTAGAGGGTTTCGCAAAGTTGCCTCAAGAGAGATATAGGAAGATGATACAAATAACTCGAAAACTTCTCTGTTAGGTAGAAAGCAGTTTAAAAGTGTCAGAGGTTTTCACAGAGCCAGGCCCAAGTCTTCTGCTGTGTTCTAATTTATGCTGGCCTTGGTTAGGTTCATTGATGAAGCTAATCCAGAATAACTGTCTCTTTGTTTTGGGGCATGTTTGTTGAGTGGGATTAGGCCCTGATAAAATCTACTCCTCTGTAATTCTTGAAAAAATTACAAGATTACCCACAGTTCTATTGTTGCTTTTTTCTCCTTCATCTCAATGTGTCAAGTACATATATTATTTTGGGTGTTGGTGTTTTGGTTTTGTTTTTCTTGGGATCTCTGGCAGCAGAACTCAGCAATTTGGGTCAGAAGAACAGAAAAACATTGAACATTTTTAAAAGGGACCAGACTCCACTTGAGTATGTTATAAACTGCAACAAAAAAGTCAATAAGCCTCTCATTAAAAACAATGGAGACAGAAGATCCTGTAGTAGCTTCAGCAAGGAAGAAAAGGGAAATTGAAGTTAATTGTAGAGTATCAGGAATTATTCATTTAAAATAATATATAATGTACCCTTTTTCGTCTATTTAATCTGCTATATTTTTCTTTTATTTTGGTTAAAGCAAAAAATACTTATAGGACGTTCACAGACTTCCCCCGCTTCTCCCATGTCATCAGTTCCCTAAACCCATTTCCACATAGTCTTAAGTTCCTGAGGAGTGAATTTGCTCACAGCAGGGTATTTCAAGAACATAGTGGAAATTAGGGAATGACTACTGTTTTATTCCTGGAGTGTCATTCTTAAGATTAAAAGAGGCCCATACTGTTTCTTTCCTGAAAATGAGAAAGTCCTTTAACTGATACATCCAACTTCTTTCATCTCATCCCCTCTTATTTCCAAGACATGGATAGACACATGTGGATTTGGGAGAGTTTTCTTTGTATTACACTGTTGATGGCTTTCAGGAGCATGGCACTCAACCAACTGAACCAATGTCCCATACAATTATATTCATCTGAGTCAACATACCTCAGACAATTACATTAACAAGTGCCATATTACCTGAAGGATTTTTTGTTGTTTGTTTTATGACTTCACCAGATACTTATGATTTTTTTTCACATCAGAAATTTAGAAATGTAAGATACACTGCATGTCACTCCATTATTCATAATTACAATACCATGTAGAGAGCAAATCAACAGCTTCATATGTTAGCTTCTTTCTTAGC
The DNA here is from genome assembly GCA_004363605.1 of Indri indri. Lineage (NCBI taxonomy): Eukaryota > Metazoa > Chordata > Mammalia > Primates > Indriidae > Indri > Indri indri. Next base: position 69,094 of record RJWJ010004159.1, on the reverse strand, counting down.
TCCATCCACCAGCCACCCTCACACCTATGCAGATATGAGAAGGAGTTGCTACTCTTGAGTGGTTAAATTCCTAAACCATATCTCTGGTAAGCAGGAATAACATGGATTAAAAATTTTTATTTCATATTTTATTTTCTTCCTCTGTTGCTGAGTTCAGCTTTGGGTAGGGAATTAAAAGCCCAATTTTGCCTTGAGATATAATCTGCCCATTAATAATAATAAATATTTATAGACCACTTCAACCCAACCACCATTCTTTTATAAAGAGTAAAAAGCAGTAATTTTATCAGCATTGGCCCAACTTAGAAAGATGCGATACTTTGATTTTCATTTTCTCATATTTCTTTGAGTTTAAATTCATGTGTTGTTAGCCTAACGTTCTGAATGTGACTGTGAGGTAGAGCTCCTTGTCAACTCTTGTAGAATATTTACCCAGAGCAAGAAATAAACTTTTGTGGTTTTTAAACCACTGAGAATTGGGCTTTCTAGTTATCGTACCAATGCTGAGGCACAGACCTTTCCTTTCTTAGTTCTTAGAAACTGATTACTATTCAGTTTTCCTTCCACACTGCCCATTGTGTCTCTCTTAGTTTTATCTTCAATTATGTTTTAGCCATGATCCTCAGTTCTTTCCCTTTAACTGTTAACAGACAATTTGGGGTCTGATTCTCAGTTACCTGGAATTCACCCAGGAATGTGGAAAGTTGTGTGCTTTCTTCATTATCCCAAGGTGATCTAGATTAATGTCTCTAGTTTTAATTTAAAAGCCAAGTCTTAGTCTCTTTGTAGTCAAGCTGAGAGAGTAAAAAGGCACTAGTAGGTAATTTTATTATCAGCAATAATATCTGAATACAGATTAGAATCACCTGGCAAGCTTTAAAAAAAATATTTCTATGCCCAGCCCCCAGCCAAAACCATTTCATGGGATAGGGATGTGTGAGTAGGCATGGATATCTGAAAAGCCAGTGCTTCTAATGTGCAGCTAGAGTTGAGAACACTTTTCCTAAAAGAAAAGAGGCTTGTATTGTCCTGTAACCTGTCAAGAAAAAAACCCTCCACTTTTTGTGTTCTGAGAAACATTGCCTAAACTTTACAATTAATGAATGGCACATATCATGATATTCTGGCTGGTGAAAAATGATGAATACTATTTGAGCATCACCTTTATAAATTATTTATTATATTATTTACTTGCTTGTTTTCTTGGTTAATATTGGTCCACCTGACTAGACCGTAAGTTCTATGAGATCAAGGACTTTTCTATCTTATTGCTGTGCAGGGAACATTGACTTATTTTCTCAGAGCCTGGAGCGGTGACCACCACATAGTTGTGGAAAAGCAATTGGGAGCTATATATGAAGAGCTCTGGGGATGTTGATTTCTATTGACCAAGAAATTTCATTCATAGAATATATTTTGAGGAAATAAAAATCTAATATTTTTATATAAGGATATTTATCTTATCATTTTTCAAATAGTAAAGATTGGAAAGCAGTTTGTTTCTTTAAACAAAAGGGAATTTCAACATCTCACAATATATCTTCATATGAGAGACTATAATAAGACCATTATTGAAAATATTAATGACAGGAAAATGCTCCTATTATAGTATTAATGTAAATAGATATAATAAAATGTTAGGCATCTTGCTTTTAAATAAATTTGTAAAAGATCGATTTGGTTGTTAGTTTGATTTTTAATTATTTTATAGTTTGTTGTTTTATAATTTCAAAATGTTCTGTCTGATCTTACCTTGTATAGTCTGACCATTGACAATAACAGATATTTATATAAAGTACATTCCATGCATGTGGCACTGTTCTAAGCACTTTCTTTTTAAACCTATTAAGTAGGTATGATTATTGTCCCCATTTTACAAGTGAGGATGTGTAGGCAAGAAGTGATTAGGTAACTTTCCCAAGGTTACCAACTCATAAGCTCTAGAGTCCATACTCTTATACTATTAAAAACAAAACAAAACAAAACAAAAAGGTCAACTTAGGAAACAGTTTTAGGTTCTCAGGAAGTCTGTATTGGAGTTCACACATTGGTCAGAGCTCACCTGCCCAAAGACTAGAAGAATTAGAGTTTCGTGGCAGTACAGGGCTTTTATAGATCAAGTCCAATCTCCTGCCTTTTTGATTAATAAAAATTTACATCCACTTTGTTTTAGAAGCATTTTTATGTATTATCTTGCTTCAAAACAGAAGCTTACAGAGATGACATGATCATGTTACACTGCTAGAGCAGGGACAGAGATAGAGCCCATTCCTTGTCACTGCTTTCCCCTGAAGTCACTGGTGTTGGCTAGCAGCTTTCCTGACAACCCGTTTAGGGTGAGACTCCTTCTTCTATCCTGGGAGAGGAGACTTTGCAAATAGCCCATGCAAAAAAGGAGACTTTTGCAAATAGTTTTGGGGTCCCCAAAACTATGAGCTCTCGTGTGGTTCTCTGACTCTGGCTGCTGGGAACTAGAATAGGGAACACCAATTCGTGGAATGCGTATTTCTGCACTGCTGAGTACCCTGTTCTCTCTCCACGTTTCTCCTGAGTATCAGAGAAACCTTAGGTATAAGTAAGAGGGGATGATGAGAATTAAATTGTACTTCTCAAGGGCAGGGGATTGGGCAGACTGAAGAGTTTCACAGAGGTTGTATAAAGTGTCATGTAGCAGTTTCACATCTGGTTTTCCAGAGATTTTAACAGCCAGAAAGATGGATGTCCAAATCTACTGTTAAACTATTAATATCACCTCAGGTCAGCCCTTGCCCTTACTCTCAGTACAGATAAACGACTCTATAAATGTAAATTTAAATTGTGACAGTACTAAGATTTTCTGGCTGTAGGTATTTCTGAACCTTCCATTTAGATAACATTTTGTCCTCCCTTTCTTAAACAAAATTGTTTTTGATATTTTTATTTAAAAACACATCACCAGGAACTTTTCCCAAGGTGGTGGTGAGATTTGTTTTTAAATAGTATCTTCAGTTAATAAAACATTTTGGGATAAAGAAGGATGAAATTCACAGTAGAAATGTAAAAATTGTTGTATTAATGAAGCATAATATATTATTGGACCCTTCACAGAATTTTCCATTGCCAAATCAAGGCTCATTATTCTGCACCTGAGCACCACAATCCCTGGAGTTCCATGGCATGTTTTAATAAGAGAAATGTCCCATTTCATTTTATGAAACCTTGTTTTCCCTTTCTGACAGCCTTTTTCTTACTAGCTTTTACTATGGTCTCAGAGATTCATGCTTTCAAGTTGAAATTCCCTTCGGATATGTGTTTTTCAATTGTGTGGGTTGAAGCAGGATGGGGGGGGGGGGTTGCTATTATCTGAGAAATAGTTTAGTAAGTCTTGCCAGAAAATCTGCATTGGAAGATGTCTAATGAAATAGTTCTTACTTTGGGTTTATGATACAAACCGAGGCATCAATAGCGCAAACTTCATGGTATTTTGAAATCTGATTTATGTATTATGACAATTGTTGTCCTTTCTGATCTCCGTAGTGGGCTGACATCTTGAACAATATGTATTAGAGACCCCATTAGAAAAAGGTAATGATTTTCCGTTGCCTTCATTGATCTGCCTCTCAGAATTAATTTCTCCCTACTGTGTTCTCTCACCAGACTTGCATGTGATCCTCTGTCTTTTATTTATACTTGTCCACAGCTCTTTTGTTCACTAAATCATGATAAGTAAGAGAGAACTCATTTATGACTCATTTATGATTCTATCCACATATTTAGCACAAAGGCTGACATATTAATAATGTTGGGGCTCAGTTGGATTGGTTAAATGGAATTGATTGCACTGATAGAATCAATGTGTAAAACTGATTAGATTTTAGTTTAATTCTGTGAATGAGAATCTTATCAGTTCAGAGAAAGAGTAAAAAATTATTTCAATATAGATTTCAAATGCTAAATTAAGGTTTACTCTTAAGTGAAAATGAATCCATTAAAGTTTTTAAAAGAATATCAAAGTGACCACAAATGCAAACTCTACAGATTCTAAGAAATAAAAGCAGTACAAAGTAGGAAGTTATAGCAAAAATTGAAACCAAAAAACCCAAAACCAATATTTTTTCAAACAAAAAGAATAACAAACCTCTTTCCTACATAATTCTTAAATCAAAGAAGAGATTAAAACAAATTGTAGAATTTCTAGGAAATAAAGGTAGTACATTGTAAATCAGAAGCTATAGGATATGGCAAAAAATGTATCCCTAGGAAAATTCTGAGCAGTAAACATTTAATTTATTACACATAAAAGAATAAAAATAAATCACTTAAATATTAATAAACTCAAGGCATTAGGAAAAGAAAAATAAACTCCAAGAATGCAGAGGAAAATAATTGTTAAAATAACAATATAAATTGATGAATTAGGGAAAACAAAAACAGAAACATAGATAAATCAGGGACTGGTTTCATGAAAAAATCCCTCTTGAAAAAAACTGGCTAGATAACCTAATGGGGGGAAAAAAAGGAAATGGATATACATAAATGAGAATAAGAAAAAAGCAATATCTATGGATTGACAGGAATTATATACTTTAAATGTTAAGAGATTTCTTTGTACCTTTTCATATTTATGAATTTGAGAAAAGCGCCAGATAAAATGTTTTTGAAGATAGAAATGATTAAAATTGATTCAAAAAGGTAAGACAGCAAAATAAGCAAATAACAATGAGAAAAATTGGGAACATTTTCAAACATCTACACTCATCCCTAGTTACCAACAAAGAAATCAATAAAATAAAGGAAACCAGTAAAAAATCCTTCAGATGCAGAGTGGCACAGGAGGCCCGGCAGGAAGCGGATGCTGCTCACGTTTCCCAGGAGCCTCACCCAGGGCTTCTCCTCCACCGAGCTCGCTGTCCTCAGCCCCCTCTGCTCCTTACTGTTCCTTGGACACTCCAGGCATGTTCCCACTAGAGCCTTTGCACCAGCCACTTTGTCTTCCTGGAACACTCCTTTCCTTAAATATCTGTATATTTTATACAAAATAAAAGTTACATTTTATATCACTGGAGTAAAATAGATTATTTAATAGATGATAATAGAAAAATAACTTAGCTTTGGGGGAAAATCAGGTTATGTTTTTTATGTCACTCTTTATACTGAACAAATTTCATTTGAATCAGAGACTTAAATATGACATTTTAGGCCATAAAAGAAATAAAAGAAAAGAGATGCAGGACTGATATTCAGTTTATACAAACCAGTATAGGCATACTAGTGGTGTGGAATGTATTGTTTATTTCTCTATTTCTGTATGTCATTTATCTATCTATCTATTATCTATCTATCATCTACCTGTCTCTCTCTCTACAATTTAAGTATATATCTCTAAACACGAGTTGTATAGTGCTAAATATTTGAGGCTTCTCTCCCATCTTTGAATAAATTTGTGTTATATGGGGAAGATCTTTCAAAGCATGGCACAAAACAAACATCTCTGTGGCAAAAATATATGTATATATAAATATCATGACCAAACTCAAAGCCAAAAAACTTGAAAAGGTTATTTATAACAATACAGCAAGCCAAAGGCAAATATCCCAAATATACAGAGTTTTTTGAATAATTCATAAGAAATAAACTATATATACTACCCAGTAACTTCAGCGATAATTAAAATACAAATTAAAATAATAAGCTGTTAGTCATCTAAAATATTCCAAGTATTCAAAACATCGATACTCAATGTTGGCAAATGTGTAATGAAGCATATTGTCATTCATGTTGGTGAATGGGTAAATTAATATAATCTTTTTCCAGAGAAATTTGACCATAAAAATTTTTTAAAAATGTATACCCTTTGACCCAGAAATTCCATTTCTAGAAAATTCACGCTACAAAAATACACAAGAAAGATCTAAGTGAGAGAATGTTCACTTGTAAGAGGGGAAAAAAGGAAAAACTTACATGTCTACCAATCTGGCATTAGGTAAATATGTTGTGATAGAGTCATAAAATATTGTGCTATTTTACAAAATGAGATTTATCTCTTTGTACTAACATGGCAAGGTTTACAAGATATACTATTAGATGAAAAGAGCAAGCATCAGAATACTATATTTGGTATGATTCTGTTTCTATAAAAATAAATCCATATAGCTTTCTGTCTAAATGCACCACACACATACACACACACATACACACACACACTAGTAAATGCAGAGTAAAAAGTAGGCAGTATATTCATTACTTGCTAATAGTCATCACTTTTTGAGTGTGAGTATTTTCAATTTCTAAGTAATATATTTTGTTAATGTTTGCATTTTTAACAACTATGTATTTTTTAAAAATATAACTAAAACATACAGTTTTAAAGAGTAAAAGGAGGCAGTGAGTGTAAAAGACATCCCTAAAACATATTTTAGGTCTGTGCTTCATCTAATAGAGATTCAGGACTAGAAGTCAAGCTGAAAAATGTATACAGCATCTCTAAACATAGTTTCAGTGAGACAAAAAATGATTGATTATTTCTGGGTAATATATAGCAAAATGTGCAATCTGATCTCTCTTATATGAGTTATGAAATATATTGCCTTGAAGGAGAAGAATTTCATGCAGTGTTTTACTTATTAACTTCTGTCAATAGGTTTGCTAAAAAAAAAAAGGTAAAATTTTCTAATCTTTGCGACCATCCTTATTTTATCTTTTGAAATAGTTTATTTGTACTAATGTTTGAGAAACATTCTCAGAGTAAATTGAGTATGAGGAGTTTTTAAAAAAGAATTTAGCAATATATCTTTTAGAAATGCTAATCCTCGGAACATTTTAAAATTTCCAGCTCACATCAGTCTCCTGGTTACACTGAATAAATTGGAACATTTGCACTTAGCCAGTTAACTTCCTTGAGGAGGAAGCTTAGCAAGGAACTTTTTTTGTTAACTACACCAAGTGACTTTATACATTCTAAAAGATCCTGCAATTCAAAATCATTAAAGGCAACATTATATAATAAAACCTAATTTCTGAAAATAACAGCACACACTTATTTGAGAGAATACTAACTTTGAGACTGAGACAAGCCTGGACCATATGAAGAAGTCAAATCGTAGAACCCTCTCCTGCAAGCCTTGCTCTGCCAGAGTGAGGAATAACAGATTCTCTCTAGGAGTAAAATACAACATATTCATTCAACATTCAACAAAGACTTTCAGTACCCATCACATGCCCAACACTATTCTATATGCTGGAGATGTGGTAGTGAACAAAACAGACAAAAATACTTTCTTGCAGTTTAAAATCTTGAAAATAAAACCACATCAATACTGATTCCTAGAATCTAAATAAATTTTAGATTTAGACAACTCGGCAAGGGCTAGGTTTGTACTTTTTTGCTTAGAAATATCCTTCTATTAAAGGTATACATTAATAAACCTGCAGCTGAGTAATATTTGAACTACTCTGAAATTAAAATTTTCTGTTTTAGAAGTACACATTAATAAGCAACTTATGAGCATAACTATAATGTATGAGAAATTAATCTCATAATTAAAAATAGAATTTATATAAACTATGGATATGGAATTAGTTAATATTTTAGATATTGTGTATATATTTGAAAGTAATTACAAAATTTATACCTTAAAATAATTCAGATTTGCTTTTCCTCAAATTTTATTAATGTCTTGAGTTTTCATGTTAAGTTTTGAAGGAGTTCAATGGTATTTAGAACAGGAGCCTATTCATTTTCTAATATGTCTGGTCAATATTCTCTCCAAATTACTTTATGTAAATTTAAGTACATTTCTCATAGATTTCTGGGTAGAGATGGTTGTTTTTCTAAAATTTTCTTTTCATATTCCTACTAAAAGGAGTTAATACAGTAGTAAGCCAATAGCTATAGAATAAAATTTACTTTTATAAATTTTATAAACTGAATTTGGAACAGAATTATTTAGTGGAGAGTCATAGTTTTCTTACCACTTATTTAACATCCTCAATTAGCCTCAAATCTTTCTAACCTGTCTTTAGGAGATTGAACAGTCTAGATGTTTTCTTTCTTTTCCTTTTTTTTCCCCCAGACAGATGTCTGATGGTTGGTTGTTGATGGTTGTCTGTAAGTTCAAAGTATGTGACATATATAGTCTGTGAAGCATTAAATATTTTAGCAGCACCTTTGGGCCTTGAAATCATTCTACATTTATATCTATTTATACTAAGCACATTCTGAGTTCCCTAATGAACATTAAGAGAAAAAGCTTGCTAAAAATGAATCTGTTTTCCAGGTTTTAAAAAAATTGTTTAACCATTCATCTTTAACTTCTTTTGTTCAAGATTGGCTTTCACTTTTGGAGAAAATTTTCAGTTGCATGTCTAAACATTGTTTTATTCTTTACAATTCAAGGAATTCAGGTGAAGCTGCAATTCAAATAACCCTTACAGTTTGTGACTCTAACTCTTAATTTGGTGGGGATTTTTTTTAAGGATCTTTGCTCAAGACAAACCACAAGTTCCTTACTGACAATGGCCAATTTCATTGATCTGTCCTGGTCCCTCATAGTTTTACAGTGGTCTATTGGTTTGCTGCCTTTTAAATGAGGAGGGGCTGGCCTTGTCTAGATGATTTATCTGTCTTATGTCAAAAGCACAGATAGGTTGACAACAACAAACACCTCTTTTATGACAGAATGGTTTCAAGTACATCTTGTTTTATGATGATTATATATGGATATATATAATTCTGATTGATATTTCTGCATCACCACCCATGAGACAGTAATAGGCATTGACGGAGCATAGAGGAGGTGGTTCAGGATCAAGTAAAGAATAAGATGAGCTTTTTCCACCCCCAAAGAATATGTGGAATCCAATTTTATCGCTGCAGATAAGCGGATCGTGTGTGAAATAGATGGGATATTTTATGTATCTGACAAGTAGTTTGCAGTTAGGTTAATGGAATCAAAAATCACTTATAAGGAAAACCAAGACATACTCTACTGAAACATAAGTAGTGGTTTTAAACATATATAATATATATTTATATTATGAGTATCCTAATTACTAAATAATGTTAAAATCTCCTTTTGCCATAAAATCACAAAACCTAATACTTTTGATCTGTAGTACTTTTGCACATTTTGTCTTTTGATTAATTTTATATAGTTTGGGGATAAAATTCATATTAACTTTTCTAACCGTGTGATTGAGGTACATTCTTTAGTTCGTTGGTTACTATCAGCACCAACAATGGTGTTGTCTACTTTAGACTGTAAGTGCCTAACGGGCAAGGGCTTTGCCTGATTCCATCTCCATCAGCTAACGGAATGAAAAATGAATTAAGCCAGATACTGAAAATAATTGCATGGAGGCAGTTTTACTTTTCCACCTACTACTTTGGGCATGTAGAGACAAGCTTACTGGAAACTGCCTTGTTCAGTATCAAAATTACATCTTGTATCACATACATATTTATTGATTATTATGTGCTATTTGCCTTGGAACTTTTTTGTGCTAATATGGCATAGAAATAGGATGTTTGTAACAGCAAATGTGCTAAATAGTTCTACTTTCAGAGTCTTTTCTGAAATTTGCTTATCCTTTGGAAGATTTTGACATGCCTTAAATTTCTCATTGGCTGTTAATTTATCACTGTTAATACTTTTTAATAATTTGTGTGGACTGTATTATTAGAAGTAACATTCTGCTCCAATAATATAGTGTAGTTTTAAATTCGCTCTTCTGCCTTTCTCCAGTGTTTTAATATGCCATGATCTTGTATTTTAATTGTGAGATAGCATGATACACTCCAGACATTAGTGGATTTATTATAGGTGTGGGCTCGAACATTAGCACTACCACCACCTACTATGTGATTTTAGGTAAGTTGTTTTCCCTCTCTGGAACCCAGTCGCTGCACAAAAATTTGGACTCTCATTTCTGACACTTTGCTATATAGAAGTTTATATGATGTGTTTTGCTGTTAATATTTTTAATGGTAGATAAAGTGCCAAATTTGCTACAGCTTACATTTTATTTTAGGGTAGTTATACCTAGCATAACATCACTCACACTCATTTTTATTCCTATATGCTAATTTTGAGTGGGAGAGAAAACGGTAGATTTGTGTGCTAGGAATAAACTTGGGAAGTAGTTCATGCTTATGAGCTTCATCTTATCTGTGGATTTAGAAAATGAGGTTGAGATGTTCCGGGTCTAGTTCAAATGGTCACTAAGATGATCTGCTCCAGCTTCCAACATTCCTTGATTCCATTATTCTACTATAGATGTTCCCAATTCCCCATGTCAGGAATCAAAGGGATCTAAAACGTCCTTTAAATTACCTCATCTACCACACTGAAAGGCATCATTTTCTTTCCATTTTATGAGTTTAATGATAATTTAAGTATTATATATTCAAAATGATTTGTTCTTTTTAGAACGGCAACATCCTATTTATTTGTGATCACAGATTTGATCAAGCACAAATTCAAATTTCAGAATAAATGTATGTGTATGTATATTCCAAGGTTAGCAGTGGAAAAATTGCCGAAATGAACCACAGATAAAAAGATAAAATGGAAATAGGAAATGTGATGTAATTATTTAGTTCATCAAACTGAAGAAAGGAACATTCTCACTGGATGTTAAATGTAATAGCCTAAATCTTAGCAAGATTAAAGATGATTGAGACAGAGAAAAATAGGAACAGCAGAAAAGAAAATGATGTTCAAAATACCTTTTGGAAAATAAAGAACAATTGTTAGGCAACTTGCTGATACTTGAACAATGGTGGGAGTATCCACAGACAACAATAGAGAAGAAGAGAAACATCCATTAGAACACTACGATATTGTGAGGACATTTAGTGTAAGGATAAATTAAATTCCACACAGCTCAGTAACCCTCTAGGGAGTCTTAGTGCCCATTTAAGAATAAAGCTCACCAATTAGAATAGCACAGCATTCTGAAATCATACAGTGTTGGGAAAAGCAATATTTCTTATCTCAAAATGCAAAAAAATACCAATATTTATGGCAGAGTTGAATTTGTCAGTTTAAAAAACCTGTTGTGATTCATCAAGAAAAATTGTAAAGTATTTTGAGAAACTTCTATGTTATAAAGTAGAGAACTAAGTGTGCTGTTTTCAAAAGACTTTTTTGACAAAAAGATCACTTTCTGTGGAGTCTGAAGACCCAGGTTCTGATATTGTGTCTTCCACTCAAAAGATAAGTGACTTTGAAAAATTCATTTAACTTCTCTGAGCTTTACTTTTTTTCCCCTCTGTTCAGTGAAAATATCTGTTCTGCATACCTAGCAGGGTGGAGAAGAGGATTAAAATTAGATTAAAATAATATATGTTCTTTGAGCCATTGAAATACATAAAATATATTTGTGAGATAATGTTACTATGATTAAAATGTTTAAGATTTGACTATATAGTTGAAGGGATCCACAATCCTACTTTTTCCAAAATATTGCAATTCTCATGCCTGAGAACTAAAGCAATACTGTGCAATAAATCACTTACTGCTGATTTAAAGGACCAGATTCTTCTGAGGAAAAAGGAATTAAGTAAATAAACAAATAGCAGGATGGCTTTATTTACATTTTGGGAATGGAATTTGACTTTTATTGTAATTAGTTAAATTTTATGAGAATTCTGTTTTATGCATATTGCAAGGTAGCTTCTAAATGAATGCAATTATTCAGCTCTTAAAAGCATACAGAAGTCTAATTGATGTGCTGTGATATTAGCTTTAAGCATGATTTTATAAAAGATCAAATTTGCATTTAATGGAAACTTAACACTGACACATACTTGTCAAAGATATGAAGGAGTTGGTATTTTCATACATACAGTTTCTGATCAAGAAAAGTGCTCCTAAACAGGAGCCCAGGAGAACCTCAGCGATGTTTGCTTGCACTTGGTTTCTTAAGGTGGCTATGTCGATTTTATCATCCTGTGATTTCATCTCCAGTTATGTAAGAACAAACTCATTGCACATCTTTATATATACATCCTTTTTACCTAGCCAAAAGCGTTGTAGTTTCATAAATATAGTGAATTCCTTATCAGCTTTGTCAGTCCTAAGCAGTAGGTTGGAGTAAGGTAATAAATCTCTTTGAATAAATTGGTTATTGTAGATGAACAGCATGATACATGAGGAAATATTGACTATTCATGTTTTTCTTGCAGAATGAGATTTGTATCAAAATAAAGAACTTCTGTACCAAAGTCATGTTCTGTTAAAAAATGAAAGGGAATTATGCTTTTGTGATTGGAGGCAGAATGGGGTGAATTTGGGTCATATCTTGCAGGTTTTCAAATCTGGTAATTTTTTGATGAAAAGTCAGACCAGAAGATTTATAAATTCATTTGGAAAGGGATGGGAACAATGGAGAGTTATTTCTTTCCAGTTTATCATTATGGAATTTGCTGCAAAGCAAAAATAGGAAAAAGCAGGAGAAGAAACCTCTATATTTGGATACTTTCCACTATAGGTTTCAAATATATTCTTTGCCATTGAAAGGCTGTTTTCACTGTTTTAATGAAGGGAACGAAACTGTTTTCAAAGGTAAAAGGACAGTAGGTGGATGGTGCTGGGTAAGGGTAAGGTGACTCTGAACTTGACTGCTGGCTCTACCAGTTTGTCAGGTGGCAATGGAAACAGGGCAGCAGCAGCCTGCCTGGCCTGGGAGCTCTCCCACCATTTAACCACAGGAGATGCATTGGAGTCAATGAGTTCTAATTTTTGAGAAGGAAGTTTAGGTTCACTATCCGTTCACCACTCCCTGTGAATTGCTTGAGGATCTGTTTCAGTGACTAGATGTTTTGATGGGAGCTTGGTGGATAGGAGAGGATAATAAGTAAAGGAAATTGTGCCTCTAGAGACACATGTTCCAATATCTTGTCTCCATTTTTAAACTCTATATCTACTGTGTATAATAGGCTTCTACTTAGTTTTGCATTATAGAAACCTAGGTTAAAATCCTGGGATTTCAAGGCTGTGATTGCCAAAATTTCCTACCTTGGGCAAAACACTGCTGGCAAGTAGGAGTAGCCTCAGCCTGCATGGGAGCATCATGAGATGGTTATTCAGATTGGATGACGTGTTGGCAGCAGTTATCGAGACTATTTGAATGCTCAAGCTTCCAATGCTCACCTAGACTGGAAGGTGAGCCCATCTTAAAATAGTAGTGGGGGCAGTAGTTATGTTTCACAAGAATGAAGAAGGTGGAAAGGGATGAGTCATGTGCCAGGAGAAGATTGCTGCAAGAAGGAAGTACCCTGGGGGAGGAATCTACAAGCACATGTCCCTGGCTCTCAGATGGCAAGGAAGCCATCTGCAGAATTAGTGTGAAAGGGCTTGCAGGAGGGATATTTGGAGTCACACAGAGGGGCATTTTCTCAGGTCAGGATGGCCGTGGAGCTGAAATGGAGCAGAGCTGGGGCCAGCTGTGGTGCCCTTCCCTGAAAGGGGGCAAGGAAGGAGGTTTAGAGGAGAACCTTACAATGCCTCCAAACTTAAGCACAGTAACCAACTCAAATCCACATCAGCCTGGCTGTCCTGGTAGTGCCCAGTGAGACAGGAATGGAGTGAGAACTTGAGATACATAGCAACCAAAACACAAAGGATTCTAGATTTTATTTTTCTATGTCTAAGCTTTTGCATTTGTATTTGACATACTTTCTTCAATTTTTCCTCAGAACTTTTATTTATAAAAACTGTGGAATTCTGCCTGCTATAGAGGTTGCATGAAAGGAGCATAGCCCCTACTTTTCAACCCAACATCTAATAACATAGGAGAATGAAACTGAAGGAGGACCTTGGACATATCCAACAGTGGCCTAATACAGTTAGCCATTTCTTTGAAGTTCTATGTCTTATTTTAAAATCTTTGTAAACTTGGCATTGTATTATATAAAATGGCCGTGTAGGCTTGTTTGAACCTAAAATAGTATATCAAATTTCCTGGTAGTTATAACCCTAACACAGCACTGCCTACTTCTGGCTAACCGGGCCATAATTCCAGAAGCATGAGTTAAAACTTTGTCCCTTATTTTTGCTGGTTTCATGATCTTAGTTAAGTTAGTTCTTGTCTCTGAATCTATGTTCCCTGTATAGAAAATAAAGAGGAAGGACACTTAAGAAGTTTGCTCTAAATATAAAATGAGAGAATGTGTCCAGAGCTTACTAGGCCTACAGTACATGGTGCTACTAGTTGTTGAAGTTTGCACTGTAATGAAGTGCAGTACTGCAAAGAAATAGTTGCCTCTAGAAGAGGGAGAGCAGAGTACTTCTGAAGAATAAGCTCCATGTTCCCTGCCCACAAGCAAACGCAAAACTGGGAAGAGCTGTGGCAGCCAAACCCCCATGGGTAGCACTTTAGTGATATAATATCTATAGGATAGTCTACTTAGGAATCAATATGATTCCTAACTTCTGCCTTTGCCCTGAATGTTACTCCCCCGACTCTTCCCTACTAGAGGGCCTTAGATTTCCTTCTTTTAATGCCTGCGGAAATGTTGGGATTCTCCTTTAATTGAAATTAAGTTTGTTTTTAGTTCTATTATTGCCATTGTCATCTTAGGTATCATGTCAAAAAAGAATTTTTGGAGTTTTATTTCTTACTGAGACTAGGAAAAGCACAGGTAGTGATCACATTACTGTGTACATATGAATTGCTTCACAGAGGCAGGAACTTTACCTCAAATCCCCCTCCTGAATCCCTGACCATAGAGTCAGGAAGGAGAGGGGCAACCCTCAACATGGCCCGTCACCAGCCACAGTGTACCATCACCCTGAAGCATGTCACCAGATTCTAATCATTGTCCCTTGGGGAAAATCAAAATGAAAGCATAACACCAGGGCAACTTTTCAGCATAGATTAAAATGATGAGGATGTGTTACTCTGGAAATAAGAGTCAGAGTAAGTGGAGAATGGTTATGATGAATGTGGAATTATTCAACAAATCCAAGAATAGAAAAACCAGAGGGCAATTCTTCTTTGAAGTGATTTTAATGACAGGGTTTTACAACAAGTAAAATAAAGCATCATATTTATCCATATTTTCTCTGTTTTCCTTTGCATTTTCACCTAACACAGAGGGGCTGAGGGGACTTGCAGGTACATCCACCACCTTAGTTAATTTTACATTCCTTAGGCTTTCATGTCTTTTATACTAAAGAATAGGTATTTGTCCAGAATAATTTAACACTTATTCACAAAGCAAATTGGATTGTAGATATTTAAACACCTTTTCTTGCCTTCAGCAATTTCTTCTGCACCTACTAAAAGATTTAAATCATCTGGCTGTAGAGCAAAAATAGAAAGGCCTGGCAGTTTGCTAAGAATGAAGAGTACAGTCAACATCTACCACATCCACATTTTAGGTTGAGCTTTAGGGGTCTTGGTACAGGAGAAGCAGAACCTGGCTGATATCATCTATCTTAGTCTGCTAGGGCTGCCGTAACAAAATACCATAGACTGTGTGTCTTAAATAAAAGACATTAATTTTCACAGTACTCTTAGAAGTCTGAGGTCAGGGTGCTAGCATGGGCGGGTTCTGGTGAGATCTCTCTGGTTTGCAGGTGGCTGCTTTTTCTAGGTGTGCTCATATGGCAGACAAAGGAGTGAGTAAGCTCTCTGGTGTCTCTTCTCATAAGGGCATTAATCCCATTATGAGGGCCAAACTCTCATGGCCTCATTCAACCTATTTATCTCCCAAAGGCCCCATATCCGAATACCATCCCATTTGGGGTTAGGGCTTCAACATATGAATTGGGGAGTAGGGGACACAATTCGGTTCATAACATCACCCAACTCAACATTCAGTCCTGTATCTTTATTTCTAAGGTTGGACCTGGCTCTGGACAGCAAGGTATGCCTTGGATCCTTTTGGACTGATGTTCTAGGTCACTGCTGAAACACTCTTGCTACTGGTTCTGCTCCAACTTTGATGGTACCATCTTTTTTTAAACAAAACAAAACAAAACAAAAAAAACAACAATTTTATTTTTAGAGCAGTTAGGTTCACAACAAAATTAGGTGGGAAGTGGAGAGAGTTCCCATGTGACTCCTGTCCCCACACCACACAGACAGCCTCTCCTGCTATCAACATCCTGCATTAGAGTGGTACGTTTGTTACAATTGATGAACCTACATTGAAACATCATTATCACCTAAAGTCCATAGTTTCCATTAAGGTTAATGCTTGGTGGTGTACATTCTATGGGTTTTGACAAATGTATAATGACATTTATCCACTATTATACTACCATAAAACATAGTTTCACTGCCCTAAAAATACACCGTGCTCTACCTATTCATCCCTCCCTCCTTCCTAAGCCCTAGGAACCACTCATCTTTTTAGTGTCTCCATAGTCTTAATTTTTTCAGAATGTCATATAGTTGGAATTATACAGTAATATATAAATTATACTATTATATAGTAAATCACACCACCTTTTAGAGTGGTTTCTTTCACTTAGTAATGTGCATTTAAGATTTCTCTATATATTTTCATGATTTGAAGCTCATTTCTTTTTTCCACTGAAGATGTTATCATCTTTGTCTGGATTCCTGCCCTTGACTTCCGGTTTCTTGGTGCCTAGATTTTCCTCCAAGAGCTCTCTCTTTAAATGTGTAAGTCTCCATCCCTGCTGCTTGGATCTTGATCCTCAGTTTCTGAAACCTAGGTTCTGTCTGACCTCCTTCTTGGATTCATTCATCTCTCAACTTAGATCCATGTTCCTTGATGCTGCACAGCTTGATATCACATTGGCAACTGTCCTTTGTGTCAGCCCCTGGTTTCTTCTCCATGTCACGCCTTTGCTTGGCCTTCCCTTGTGTAATATCCAATCCTTGTCTGAGCCCTAGTGTGGCAGTTGACAGGCAGGGAGCAGCAGTATGCTAAAATAATGTTTGTGCACATGATTGCTAAACTTAAGCCTGTTCCAAACAGCAAACTAGAATCTCAATCCTGACAATGGAATTCTGCAATGGCAGTATGAATACTATAGAAAACAATTAGACACACGCACATACACACACACAGAAAGAACCCCAAATTAATAAACAAAAACGCTAAAATAGTAGTTGAGGTGAATTATTAATTGTTTTTCTTATTTTCTTTTCAAAATGAAATTGGTATTAAAGATATTTGAAACTTACCAGTTAACACTGTTGTTCTTTATAAAGCAAATGACTCACAACTAAAATGTATTACTCTCCCTTCTGCTGCCTACTGAACCCTCCCAATCTGGAGGTTAAACAGGTAGAAAATCCAAATAGTGGAGAAGAATGTTGGTAGCTTCATGGATATTCAAACTGTAGCAAGTTAGAATCTGAGAGCCAAAGCTTGACTCAACATTACTAATATAATCCAGGCTTATTTGGTTCGGCTCTTTTATCACCGTCTATAACTGCATTTTTTTTTTTCCTCACAGAGGAATAAAATGGTATGATGCAGAAAGAACTCCGTTAAAAGCATTGGAACATTAACCTTTCTTCGTTTCTCTCTCTGATATAAATGACATAATTGCATATTGTGTTTGAATTCACATGGGAAGTCTAAAGGGATGTTGTGAGAATTCATCTGCAAGCTGTTCAAGCTCTATGGAAAAATGAAAAAATTGCTATATTGGGAAAACTGTGACAATAACAAAATGCACTGTTGTTTTATTACAGCAGATGCAAATAAAATGGATGGAGAAGCCAGGCTGGACAAAACACAGAGATGGGTCAGGAAGATGAGATGGTTGTAACCTTTGGTATCTGAAGTACTACTCTCCTTGCATGCTCTTTGACGAGAGTGGAGACAATGCCAGGAATTATGAATGTATGTCATAATTATGTTCAACTACATTCACAATGACCTGTTCTTGACCCATATCTGAGAACAATTTGATAGTTGTTTCCTTTCTGATGGAGTGGTTCAAATCTCTTTTGTTTCTCTTTAAGTGAATGGCTAAATTCATCCTTGCAGAACTAGAGATGATTTAATTTAACATGAAATGAATAAAAAATGAACTTAATCCCACCTTGATTGCTGTCAGCATTTTAATAGTAGAAGTGTCTTTTTATGCCTGATATTGGACAAGATCTGAGGAAGAAAAGGTTTAGAATGCAGGGCTGAAGAAACATCATGCTGTCTGTCCCCAGGGAGAAAAGAAATCTGTCCTCATTTTGAAATAGCTCTTGGCTATGGCTCAGAAACACTCAATGGGCAGCTTTAGAAATTGTAGCACTTTCTTTGACAAAAAGAAAAATAACTGTATTTCTGTGTACTGTTAAAGAAGATAGAGGAGGTTAAGAATTAGATACAGAAAGTAATATGTACAAGCATCCATATTATGAAACATTCTTGGTTTTTCATTAGAAAAAATTATGTATTTTTCTATAAATATAATTTTAAATGTGTCTGGAAAGGTTATGATTTCAATTATTTTGCTCTATATTCAGATCATGTGTTTCAATTCTGCATTAAGGAGTATACAAGATATATATAAATTAATATATATTCAAGAAGACTTTCCTCACAGTTATAATTTTTTTCATCAATATTCTGCAAATCTTCAAAAATCTTTTTACCTGAGGTGAGAGTCCTCATTTTGCAGTGGAAGTGAGTTGAAATACATGTCTCCTGGTTTCTATCAATTATATCTTCTTTTCCCACACTCAGTGGTCTAATCTTAGATTTCCCTCACCTTTATATTGCAGGCAATAGTAACTGCCAACGTTAAAATCAGTTTTGAACTTGGAGAGGTTACATAGGGTCAATGGAGTTGGAAGTTAGGATTCTTTTCTGTTTAAAAGGTATTTCAACCAGTAAAAAAAAAAAAAAAAAGAATAAGAAAAAGAAAAAAATCAACAACTAGTTTTTATTGTTTGTCTGAAACGGTATAAGAAAACTGATATATACATAAGACATTTCAAAAATGTGCTGCGATAAAGCCCTGAAAATTAGCTTACTTTCAAACTGTTTTGGAATTGTCCTTCTGGAATAAAACCACTTTTATAAAAAATAGTCAAACAACTATTTTGAAGATTTCTTTATGGTATTGATGTGAAACCGAACATATTATCAAAAGTACGTATATATTCAGCCAGGGAAGGCCTCCCATCTAACTTAATATATTTCATTTTAAAAGTGGTATTCTTTTGTTATCACAGTCATTTGCAGGGAGTAGAGGAAAAAGGATGGACTTTGGGAGTAAACAGCTATGATTAACAATCACCAAGTAGACTGAGGATCTGAAGACCCCTCAAGTCAGTCTCCATATCTTCTTTGAAGGATTGTTTTAGGAGAGTTGAATGAGATAAAATGTGCAAAATACCTAAAAGAATGTCTGTTTATAGCAATTATTCAATAAAGATCTCTTCCTTTTCCCATCCTCAAAGGGGTATAAGAACTCAGAAAAAAATAACACTGTGAGGTATCTCTTTTATCCCGTCTTTATATTTTATAGGAAAAAATTGAATATGGATCACCTACCAGACCCTTGAACAGTCAAAAATGAGTAATCTTGGGAAAAGAGAAAAGAAATAGAATATAAGATTTGGTGACAGTAAAAGGAACAATGAACTGCTAGTGTACGCACTAAAATCCCTGGCCCTTTTGAGCACAATCAGATGGAATTGCTATCTTCTAGAATTGTTGTCCAAGGACCAGCAAAACAGAGGCTTACTTCTGAAAATTGGTCATCTACAGGGATAATTTTATTCCTCTGATCTAATTATGAAACTCTATCTCTTAAATAAAACCAAACAACTCAGATTTAAAGTTTATAAGTTGGAGACATATTTTAACTGGAAATTATGAATGGGCACAAAACATATGATACCATGATATAATTGGTATTTTACATGTTAGAAATTGCAATAGCTTCATCATTAAATTTGTTTTATTTTGCATAGCACTTATGGGATAATAAGTCTTCATTGATAAATATTTGTTGTCTACCTATTCTATGCAAGGCCCTGGGTATAGATAGAGTTACGGGGCTATAGCTGAAGGTAGACATGAGATGAAAAGTTATTCTTTTTTTTCTTAAGAAGGAAATGCTAAATGATGGGATTAGAATGCTTGAGCATATGAGAAAGTACAGAATCCAGAGCACAAGTAATAGGTTAAATTTTAAAGAGAAAGCAAAGTCATGCCATCTTTTGGAAGATCAAGTATATGTCACGATATAGGAATAGGTGGCAACAGGCAATGTACTTGCTGATGGGCAGATGAAAGAGTTCCTATCTGATGGCTTCTTTTGCCTCAAGTAAAAACGAAGCACATTATAAGCTGCTATGAGGGTTTAGAGGAGAAGAAAAGAGATGTGAGATGTGAAACAATTGTCTAAGAGAGTGGGAGAGCAGGCTTGCAGAGAATGTTGAGAATTTAATTGAAATGTATAGTCATTAATACTAATTTTGGCCAGTATCCATGTATTAATTTCCTAGGGCTGCTGTAACAATGTGTGTGTCTTAAAACAATAGAAATTTATTCTCTTAGAGTTCCAGAGTCCAGAAATCCAAAATCAAGGTGTTGTCAGTGTTGGTTCCTTCTGGGGGCTCTGAGGGAGAAATTGCCCCATACCTCTCCCCTGGCTTCTGGTGGTTGCTGACAATCTTTGATGTTCTTTAATTTGTACATGCATCACTCTTGTCTCTGCCTCCACCTTCACATGGTGCTCCTCCCTCTGTGTGTATCAGCGGCTAAATTTTCCCCTCTTATTACAGGAACATGAATTGTATTGGGTTTAGAGTTCACCCTAATCCAGCAAGCTCCTCTTAACTTGATTATATCAGCAAAGTCCTCTTTCCAAATAAGGTCTCATTCACATTCATAGGTTCCGAATAAACATGAATTTTGGGAAGACACTATTCAACCCAGTACAGCCCGGTTGTTTCATTTTCTCTAAAAATGTTCAGCTGCTTGGGTCTAAATACTGAGTGAGTGAGTGACTGGATTTAATCAGAGGATGTTTATAAAAAGTATTATGACATTGCTTTCTTTATACATTAACTTTAGGCTTAAAATGATTAGATTAGTGTTTTTAGTGGTTTTAGCTAAGTGAACAATATTTATCACATCTTTTGTGGGAAGATTTATTTTCAAGTTAGATTGTAAGTTTTGCATGTTTCCGATGACTTTGAATGAAGGAGCAAGGCAAAGAACTATATATCTTCACAGTTCAGCTCTTGATTTCGGGTATGTTTCATCATCAAAATAGTCGTGGAAAGTTCAGAGGCCTGAGTACTATTCCTGCTCCCCCAGTGACAGTCATGTGATACCTGCTCTGTCAAGAAACCATCACTTTCTTTAATTGCAGGGAATTCATAGCTTTCAAAGCAAATTCCTTCTCTAGATTTTACAAGTGAGAAAATGAAAATATAAGGGAATTAACTGACTTACCACAGATATTATATTTAAATAGAGGTTCAGTTGATGGAACTTCTAGTCCATGACATAAAATTGTTCTGAATCTTCTTCTTCTCATTGATAAAACAAGGATAATATATTTCTTGACATTCTCTATAAATTACTATAATATAGAATAAGAAGAAATAAATGAAAAACATTTATAAATCCTAGATTCTACCCCCTTATAGCTAAGACCAATTACCATAATTCTGGCTTTTGACAATTGGATCTTGGTTCCTAATTTCTTTGTTGTAGTGTTATAAATACAGTGAAGTCCACATAAACATAAAATGTATGTCTTGTTTCAAATGAGTAAATATTGAGACATATCATAGAAGTTATTATTCTTTTTTAATTTATCCATCAAAATAGCAATTTCTCATTATCAGGTATTATTAGTGTTCCTATCACGAATTCTTTTCTTCTATTTTCCTAATTATATATGTATGTAGTTTTGTAGAAATAACTCTAAAGCTATCAATCTGTCAGCCTAGAAGAGCAAACAAAACATCAGGAACAATGTGTTTGACCACATTTCTAGTTTGTAAACAAGTCTTGGTTCGATAGCTCTGTTTATGAAGCGGAAATGTGGTCAAAAAACCCTTAGTCCCTACAGTCCACAGAGAAGGCTAAATCTGCTTCTGATTTTTACATGATCAACTACATAAAATATTGATGCAGTTAAGTGATGCATTGCTATTGTCCATCTCTCTGTACTCAAATTTAACACGTGTTTACAAAGGGATGCTGATCTGAAAACAGATTGAAACAGTTATATATTAAAAGTTTGTTAACACAACAGATTGAAAAATAAAAGTTTATTTTCTGATTCTCACACTTTCCATTATTACACAGAGTATGGGCCTACATTTTTATTCTAGCCTCCTCTCTGTTCATTTCCCATTCATTTTAAACTTATTGCCTCATCCATTAATTTACAGAATTAAAAACCATAACTGAATTCCATTACCTCTGTTGTGTGCTCTCCAACAGTGCACATCCATACCAGGCCATAGCAGCCTTGATCCAGCAGCCTGTGTGTTCCTTCAGTAGGAGGGAATGTGAAATGTAGGTGGTTAGCAGTGTGTCCATATCCTTAATGAATGTCAGCCATTGAAGCTGAGCTCACCTGCAATAAGACATTTGAAAACTTTTCTAATTAGAATCACTACATTAAATTAGAGGACAAAAATCTATTGACACCCTGGTCAGTTTCTAAAGGCCCTTCATAAGTAACTTTCTACAGCATGGATGACCCCTCCAGGGAAGGCTTATTAAGAGAACAGTCTTAATTCTATATTGAAATGACTTCTATGGTGAACTGAATCAATCAGAATTTGCTTAAAGAGTATCTCTTAAGTGCTTTCATTACTTAAAAAAAAAGGTCATGCATATATTAATTAGCTTGATTGTAGTAAACTTTTCATTATGTATATGTATATCAAAACATCATGTTGTATGCCTTAAATATATACAAATGAAAAATGAATATAAAGTTCTATTTGACGTTCTGGACCAGTTTACTACGAAGTTTGCTTGAATCCTGAGACATGTACAAATGAATTCTACACTATCATTGGAACGATGCATGAACACAACATTCTTAGAAATCATCTCCAGTTTCCATTTTTTCCATTTCCGCTGGATAGTTATATAGTCAGAGGTTGGCACTAATAACTGTTAGCACAGGTTTTCTCACAGAAGGAATAAGTAAAAAGGCAATTTTTTTATGGATGAAGGGTTATGGATTTTATGGATGAAGGGTTACTATCAGAAATGCTTTTATCTTCAGTTCTCACTTATTGCAAAAAATGTGTTTGGTGGAGGGTATCCTTTAGGCTCTGTTGAGAACACTCTCAGAAGATCAGGTAAAGTTCTAGGGTTTTACTTGGACTCAGATGAAGGCTGAAAGGAAGATCTCTCCACTTACTTTTAAACTGTCTTCTCCTCTGAGAGCAGCTCCTTCTGATTTCTAGCTACAGAGCCTTTTCTCAGGGAGTGGCGAAGGGAGCAAATCTGCTCAATCTGAGCTGTTCCATGTCCTCCAGCCCTCCACATTCCCAGACTAATTTATAGAGATTTATCCCTTGCATCTTAGAAATAACATCTGAACTACTTTGAGATGAGAGACAGAGTGCTCAGGCAGATGCTACTCTTTCCCACCTGCCTCCTCTGATGTACCAGCAAGAACAATAAACTATTAAATACAAAGGGTTGAATACTAGTGCTGCCTTCACTAGCTGTGTGTCCATAGGCGAGTTACGTGACCTCCTCTCTTTTGCTTTTCTCATCTTTAAGATGATAGTTTTGCATTTGATAAGACTATTCAAAGAATTAAACATGACATTTTATGAAAAAGTGTGACTACAGTAGATTTTAGATAAATAATAGGTTTTTTTTTTCTCTCTGAATCTTTGCATTAACCTTCCAGAGAAGAGTAGAGAGCACAGGTAAATGGGGAATAGTCCTGAGGATTTGAATTTGGCAATTTTCTCATTATCTGGAAAATTAGGTCCTATACTTTGGGGAAATGTGTATTTCTGCCCCATGTGCCTTTTTATCCCACTGAGAGTGGGAATTTCTCTCCACTTTTCCATACTCCTACTGTTCTTCATTGCTTCTTTCCTTCTTTGTTGGGGGTAGAAATTGGGAGTCCAGTAGAGAATATTTTCTGATAAACATACCTGTCTAACATATGGCACTTGTATATGTACTGCTGATACATTACTGCTTTTCTATCAGTGTTTTCTACAGAGGAAAAAGAATGTTATAATCTTCCTAACAGAAGTTACCATGTGTCTTTAGAAATTTCTTATGAGGTGTATGGTCTATGTTTTTCCTCATTGTCTAGTGTTCATTTATTTTGAACATAATAGGTACTCTATAAATACTTGCTAAAAGAATAAATGAATTACTAGGGGTTGAAGCAGGACTTGGGGATTTGGGGATTGGTGAGGGAAGGGGCAGCAGTTGTGGGGTAGATGAGGGGAGATAGCACAAAGGATTGTAATCTCAAGAGCCTAATATTTATGCTGGTAGGAAGGGTGAGTATGAGTCTTTGGAATGTTAAAAGACTTGTAAGTCATCAAGGTGGAGTGCTCTTGAGTGTTGGCCAAGTATCCAACTACATTTTACTATATTTTCTCACTTCCATGCCCCTAGATAAAAATGTCACATATTCTCTATTCTTCTTAAACATCTAAGACTTTCTCCCCACTCAAGCCTCTTAGCTTGTTTTTTATTCTTATTTCATGAAGAAAACACACATAACAGCGAGAGGACTTCATACCTTCTTTCTGTTCCCATTCATCTTCCCCTTCCCTTCCTTTCCTGAGAAATTCAGTATGAAATCTGTTAAATGAGGCCAAGCAAAGCAGGCATCTTCATGGGAGGTAGAATCATGGGAGCCAGAGAGTGGTGAGGAAGACATCTGTGGAGCGAGGCAGCCTGGCATGGGGATTTGGAGCTTATGTGGAAAAAGTAGACCCCTAACACCACACTTAGAAACCAATAGACATCTGTACTATATGCTCTACTTCTTCTCTTACTACTAGGATTAATTGACTCTTTTCCTATTCAAGGGTAACCCCTCTGCTTGTACTAGGTCCCATTCTTTCCTGACTAATCAAGGGCATCCATCCATCTCTTCTTCAACACCAGCTTTTCCTACTACTGCTCCCATCAGAATACTGACATGCTGTACTTACTAGTCTTTTGTCTAAAAATAAAATCCCTTGATCCTACATCATCTTCCAGATACCACCCATTTCTCCTCTGCATTAACAGCAAAATTCCTTGAAAATGATGGTTTTACTCTCCATCTTCAATTTCTTTCCTCCTATTCTCTCTTGAGCTTATCTCAGTCATGCTTTACTCCATACCAATAGTCCCAAACTGCTTTCATCAATATCATCAATAACTTCTACAGCACTATATTCTTAGTGCTCACTATCAGCACATTTAGCACAGCTAAACAATTACTCATTTGGGGTAATACTTTGGTCACTTGGCTTCTGGGAAACTCTTGACCCTTCTACTATAATACCTTAGTGGCTACTACTTCTCTCATTTCTGGTTCCTTCTCATCTCTTCAACGTCTACATTTTGAAATGTCTGAATGCTCAGTCTTGAGAACTCTTCACTTGCTTATCTACATTTATCCCCTAGATTATCTCATTTGCCTCATAACTCTATGAGCTGGTGACTCACAAATGTATACCTCTCCTCTGAACTCTGGACCTGTTGTATATAACTGCCTATTCACCATCTCTAGCTGGATGTCCAATGCATGTAACAAAGCTAGTATGTCTGAATACTCACTCGTTATTTACCTGGTATCCCCCAAATACCTTCTCCTATAATCTTCCTCATCTCAGTAACAACCCCATTCCTTAGTTGCTCAAGCCAAAAACCTTAGAGTCATTCTTCTTCTGATCCATCAGCTAATTTCTTCAGCCTTCCTGAAAACATATCGAGAATCTAACCACCTTTCACCATCCCTATGCCACGTCTGTTCTTATCTGGATTATTACAGTAGCCTCCCAGCTGGTTGCCTTGCTTCTGCCCTGGTCTTTATTAAGCCTAATCTATATTAACAGAGCAGCCAGAGTGGCCCTTTTCATAAGTCAGATCGTACTTCTCCCCTGGTCAAAATACCTCAATGTCTTCTGTGTTACCTGCAGAAAGAAATCTGAAACTCCATAGCACATGACCCTCTGCTCCCCTCTGACTGGATTTTCTATCAGTCTCCTGTTTCATCACTGGGAATTGAGTTCTTTGTTCTTCCTCAGGGGCCTTATACTTGTTTCAAGCTCAGGACATTTACATTTCCTATTTCTTCTGCCTGAAAACTTCTTCTTCCACATTTACATGGATCTTCCCTTTACTTCCTTCAGATTTCTGCTCAACTGTTAACTAATCAGGAAGACCTTCCTTAACCACTGTATATAAAACAACACCTTTCCCCAACCCTGTCCTCTCAACATGCCCTATTATGCTTACTCTGCATTCTTTTTCTCCATGACAACCCTTGCTATCTGACATCTTACGTATTTTCTTATATATTTATTTATTGTCTATTTTCCTGCCACTATACTGAAGGCTCAACAAAGGCAAGCATTTTGTTCAGTTTGTTCACTGATGTTTTTCTAGCACTAGAACAGTGTCTGGCAGATAGTATATATTCAATAAATATATTGAGAGATTTCAGAAATGAATAATAGATCCTATCCTTCAAGCCCAGATTATTATTACTGATTATTCTGAGAGAAAAACCCACTGGCCATTATGAGTTATTAATGCCTCAGTGTAATTTATGTCAAATTACCTATAATTTATGGCTAAAATTACCTGAGGAAATGGGAACAGGTTGGAATCAGGACATCTGGTCTCTAGTCCTATAACTGTCTTTAACCCACTCTGTTTCTCTAAACAAGTTCTTTTTGTCTAGATTTCATCATCTGTAAAATGACATTGTTGGACTAGATTGGTGGTTCTTAGGTTGGGATGTAGGGGCTCCTCACCAGCCCACAATGGGCTTCAGGGGGTCTGTGTATCTCCTATTATTATATGCAAAATTTTGAGGCCATGTGCACATGCATATTTTTTTTTCCAGGTGAGAGAAAGGTCTGTGAAACTGAAATGGAGTAGATGTTCTTAAGATTTCTTTTAGTCCTAACTTCATATGACTAAATTTAGAAAGGGGGTGACAGGAAGCAACCTGATACTGCCGCACAGCTAGAAGGCAGTCTCAGTTTTACTACATCCTGAGCAACTCACTCCTTTCTTTCACTTTGCTTTTTATTGCCTGTAAAATGGAGGCATTGGATAAGATGATCCAAAATAATACCTTCCGATTCTACATTCAGTTCAACCAAACAAGACCAAAACGAACAAACAAACTCTTTTAATATGCGTAGGAATTCAGACTGTCTCTGCTGGATCTTCAGAAGTCAGAATCTCAGAGGTGCTACTGTTCTAAGAGCACTTGGAGAGGTAAGAAAGAGGGCGGGAACCAGGTATGGGCAAAAGAGCAAGACACTATCTCCAAGAGGGTTTGGAGGAGGCAGTTCCTGCATGAGACTCTAGCTGAGGGACTCAGAAAACTTCTCAAATACAGAAGATTTTTCATTTTTTAATTTTATTTCAAAATATTAAGGGGCTACAAATGTGTTTGTTACATGGATAGCTTTTATAATGCTTTAGTCAGGGCTGTAAGTGTGCCCATCACCGGAATAGTGTTCATTGCACCTGTTACGTAGGTTTTGTCCCTCCCCTCCAACACCCTTCCTGATTTCCAGCAATTTTTACTTCTTCCTGTGCCCATTGGAAAATTAAGTCTTAAGGGTGAATGGAAATGGAAAGGAAAAAGCACTTCATGACTGCCCCAGAACTGACTTGGGATCTGATTTCTTAATTGTTTAATGCCATAAATCTTGAATTAATTATTAAAAAGTTCTCTTTACAGCATTGGATATTTTTTTTAAGGCCAAATGGGTATGCAGTCTAATACTACCTTCTTATTCTACTTTTCTCTTTAGGATCTAAATGACATTTTGCTATTGAGGAAATGAATTTGTCACACAACATGCATAACTTTGATTTGTTCTCCTCTTCTCCCAGCCCCCCCCCCATTACCCCATTACTTCCTCTTGTTAGGGCTTGTTATTTTTCTCTTTATAAGTGTGTCCTGTTTGCTCCGGAAAAGAAATTAATAACCAGGTTCTAAGATCACACATAGCAATAATAGGAAGTTGTTGGTTAGCCTCTCCTTCCCCAAATGTAATGTAGGTCTGGGGACAACAGTGTGGAAGGTGGAAGGTCGAGCCCAGTAATCCCATCATTCTTTCATTCAGTGCCTACTGCATGTCAGCCTCTATGTTAAACACTTAAAGTCAGATTAGACACACTCTGTATTCTACATTCTGAGTCACCACAAACAGAGCTGAATGCCATCACCCGGGGGATTTCCACTGGAATCTACTCACGTCCGGTGTTTTGCTCCTTTCTCCCTGGAAGTGGGTGGGTGTAATGATGACAAGGAAAGTGTCTTTGACCAGTAAACAAGTTGTCTTCATTACTCCCGTGGGGGAATGGGACTGAATGGGGCATTTTTTTCAAGCCTGGCCCAAACTCGGCCGTGCCTCGAGGGTCCATTAGACTGCAGGTCACAGCAGCTGGAGCCCAGGCGCCCAGAGCCGGTCACGCGTCTGTGCTGCCCGCTCCGGGATACACAATGGAGGCATTGACTATTCATTTACTTGGTACAACAAGGCTGCTGTTGACTTAATGACGAGAGCCTCCCAGCCACCCCCGGGATGTTTAAACGACTAAGTGACTCTCCATTGCCATTAACTCATCTCTCTTCAACCTCAGTCCGGAGTCTCCCCCACCCGGGAGGGTGTAGTAGGCGTGTTGGGGGCGCAGAGAGTCGGGCCGTTGACTGAGAGTGTAAAGACTGGTGGTTTTTGCAGGACTGAATTGCTGTGTGTTTTAGAGCTAGTCTGAGTGGAGGGTGGCACTGCTGCGCCAGGGGCGGGTGAGGGCTTAACTCTAGGACGGCTGCAGGCAAGGAGGCAGCAAAAGGACAAATGCTCTTCTCCAGCCCAGACAACTTGGTCCTTTGGGACTCAAAGCCTCTCTAACTTGCGGGCTTTCGGAATTGGAGATTGTAGTGCCGCTAGAGATTGGGGCTATTCCGGGGCTCTGCGGAGCCACAGGATCCCACCTGGCCCCTTCCTTATACAGCCAGTTTGAAAACTGTTTCCAGAGCCCAGCGCTCCCGGCCTGTTGCCGCTCAGCCTCACTTAAATCTCCTCGCGAATCATAGTTCTCCAGCTTCCTCTGGGGATACTGCCACGTCTCTACTCCAGTTAATATTGCAGGGCTGAGGATAAAATAGCAACGGTATTGAATAGATGTTGACTTTTCCGACCCAAAGGAGCGGAAATAGGGGATTGTTTGCAGAAGCTAATGGTTTCCACAGAGAAGCAGGGAGAGCCTGGTGCTCTCGCTGCCTCCAGCCTCTCCCTGGAAGCTAAGCCGCGAGAATACTCTGGGACTCTGGCGCTCCTCCCCATCTCTAGCGGTTTAAAAAGTCCTCTGGAGAATTCAGGCGGGTGGCCACCAAACCCAGGCGGCTCCCCAGGCTCCTTTCTCCAACCTTTGAGTCTGCGACCTCAGGTTCGGCGCCTGCCAGATTTCAAATCCAACTTCTTTGGGCAATGTGCACGTGTTGAGTGCTCAGGGACTTGGGGGGAGAGGAGGGTCTGCTATTAAGGCGCCAGACATACACAGAGACGCCCGCCAACTCTCTGACACTCAGGAAAAGTCCCTTTCCATGCATCTGTTCTCCGCCAAGGATGCACGGAGCAGGGCGCTGACTCCCTGCAAGGGAGTACTGGCACGTTTGTTGCGTGCACTGGAGGTGGGGTGAGAGGGGCGCAGATCAAGATCTTTCCCGCAAACCTCAAAGGAAAATGGCAGTAGTTGGACTAAGAGGGCCACTTTAGAGACTACCAGCTGCTCCCCAAACCCTAGCAGCGGAGAAGCTTCGTCTCTGTGGTTTAGGAGAGGTATAAAAGCCAACACCCCGAACCAAACGTGCTTGGGCTCTTTATACGTGTTGTCATCATCCAAGGCCAGGCAAATTCCTTAGCGTTCTGCATCAGTCACTCCCTGACAGAGCATCTCAGTCTCAGACCCTCCATCCCAGGGGGCGGGTGTGCGCGCAGGGGGTGAACTCCCAGCCGCGGTAGGGGTTCGGGGTGGTTCATAACGTCCAAGTCTGGCGACACCCAGAATTGTCTCACTCTAGCTCTTGAAACTCAGGGGTGGGAGCTGCGCTCGGGTGGCCGCGGTGGTCAAGAGCCGTCAGGGACCACGGGGAAAGGAGCGCGGCGCCTTTAAAGGAAGAGGCGAGGAACCCCCGCCAGGAGGCGTGTCTGTCTCCGCAGCGGCCGCTGCTGCTCCACGGTCACCGTCTTCGCCGCCGCCGTCACTCGCGCTCTGCGCCCGCGGCTGCGCTGCTTGGTCTGGGAGCGGGGGACTTTCCGCCCGACCTCCTCGGGCTGCTCCTCCCCGAGGACCACCCCATCCCCTCCCCGCCCACCTCACCCTCAGCGCCAGGTAAGCACTCCCCGGTGCTGGGCTCCACTCCCGGCTCCTTCCCGAGGTGTTTGTTTTCACGAGGACGGGAGGGACTGCGGGTGGGCGAGGGGCATTTTCCGCCTGGAAAGAAGGAAGAAGGCGAACAGCAGCGCGGCAGAGCTGGGTGCGCTCGGGGTACCCGCTGGACCGATCACCGAGAGTGTCTTTGTCCCGCTTGTCTCAGCCAATTCCTGTCAAGGAGGCAAGTGGCTCTGGTGGCTGCAGGCACTAGTGTTCTTCACAAAAAATAATTTAATAAGTGGACGTGTCAGCAAGTGGCCTCAGCTACAGGGACTCACGCAAGGCGAAGAGAATGAGACAGATGGCAAGAAGCTGTGTGTCTGCCTGCGGGTCTGACAAACTCCCCATCTTTCCGTCTGTCCACCCATCCATCCATTAACCCTGCTCCTTAGTTCTGTGCTGAAGAAGTACAGACATTTGTTTTAACAGGCGCCGGTATTAAGAGCTTTTGAAAAAACTTGGAGGGCGTCCCATTAGAGTAAGGAGGGTGCAGTGTCACCAGGGTGGACCATAAACGTCAAGAACTTTTAAAGAACAGCATCCCCTGATATTTTTACCTTTAAGGAGACAGAGTTTCTTTGCCAAACATCACTACCGAACTGAGACTCCTTAGTCAATAATTTCCAATTTAGGGAATAGGGAATATTAGAAAACTTACTACTGCTATCATTTTGGTAATGCAGATTATCTTCTATCGCTTCTTCATCTCCATACTGTAAGTATTCTGTTATGAGAAATTATCTTATGAGTTAATCATTATTTTCATTTCACAAGAGATGATCGATTCATTTGAATCTTAATTAGTCTTCGTTTAGTTGCTGGAAGATATGCAATTGTATTTCAATGTCGATTTGTCTTAGTTCATTACCATATAACTTTTTATAGAGCCTATTCCTGTAACCACTAAGGCAGCTTACCAATTTCTTCACGGTGGCCTTAGAAACTTTTAAGTTAAATGAAGAAAAAAATTGAAATCCACAGGAACAAGGCGGTAGAGAAATTAGTGATGCCTAGAAGTCTTACCTGTTTGTTTTTTCTATTTAAACCCCTCAAAGATTGCACAGGCCGAAATTAAAAATAAAAAATAAAAAAGTTCCAGGACATGTAAATCTATTCCACTTCAATTTCTTAGTTAAGATACACTTCTTTTCAGCATCTAAAAATTAATTAAAACTCTAAATGTCATTAATCATCAATGCAGCAGAATGTTGGTGGAACAACTGACAATGTGTTTAGAATCATGAGGAATAGATAGCATAGCATTCATAGTTAGGAAGAGTGAGTTGCAAGTATGCAACAGTGTGATTTCAACTGATCTCAGTCCTGACTTCATTCTCTGGGACCTTTAATACCATGGATGAGCAGACTGTTTATTTTAGCTAAGCTGAAATACAACAGGCCACTGTATGGAAGGATGGGTTAGGTGTTACTGTAAACTGAGGTTTCTCAAATGTCACATAACAGCAGGACTTCTGTGACAAATCAAGTGGAATTCCTAATAAAAATTCCATGTGAAAAAATTAAATATAGATATGGCATGGAAGAACCTTTGAAATACCTTTGAAATTCAGGTTGTTCTGGAATATATATTTGCTGTTTCTAGCAAAAGGTATATGCATTGTCAATTTAAATGTTGTGCTATAAGGATTTTTACACATTTGTTCATGCCCCAGCAGGTGGCAGCTAACTAGAATAAGATTCATTTTCACTGGGAGAATAGGAAACTAAAATTGCTTCTCAAGTAATACTGCCCAAGAATAAGAGGTCATTAGTGTCAGCAAATATAAAAATATAGTGAAAGATGAAGCTAATAGCTTTTTGTTGTTGTTCATGTTATTGGAACAAGCTTTGCATGAACATGATACACATTTTGTTCTTTGTTAATTTATCATAGGCTTGGTATTTCTTCACATCAGTCTTTTCTGGTATTTTGTTTTTTGAGCTTTAGTTTTAAACACAACTTCTCTCTGTGTGTGCATATATGTGTATGCTTGTAGTTTGTCATCTCTGCTTTGACCTTGGAACCTACAGAGCTTTGGCTCCTAGAAATAAAGGTTGCCATATGGTTACAATGAGAAAAAAAAACAAACAAACAAAAACAAATGAGACCATAGAATAAAGTATATAAATCTCACTATTACAAAATATATGTGACCACCTGACACCCAAGAGTGGTATTTGCTTTTCTTTTGAGAAAGGAGCAAATTACAGAATTGACACAATTTTATAAAGAGATTTAAATCTGGTCAGTGAAATACTGTATACTGACTTTATTAATCCTTATACAGCCTCAAACTATTATATATGCTATCAATATTGGGGAGAAACTTGCAATAACTTCAAAATCACCATATAATAAGGCATCTTTTATACCATCAAATCACCAAATCATTTTACTGTAGTATTGGGGAGGCAAGCAAATTTAGTGTTTTTTTTTTTTTTTTTTTTTTTTTGTCCTGGGGAGTGAGTGAAGTTTAATGAGAAAGAAAGAAAATTAATCTAATTACCCTTGTAACAGATGGAAATCTGGAGGTGGAGAATTGAAAGTGATAACTAATTGTACATTTTAAAAATGTCTTTAGCCACGGAATATTGACAGCATGTTATTCATATTTGGAATTCTGAATTATGGTCTTTCAGGCATTTTTTTGCACTGAGAAGCAAGTAGTTTAGTACCCATGAGGAAACTCAGTTAATGTAAGTGGCTTTTAGTAGTATGCCTCGGAAAGGAATGATTATTAGTATATCCTGAGTATATTAAGCAACCTCAGCTAGTGGCACTGAAAAATACACACAATACGGTTGATAAAATCGTCCTCTTGACAATGTGAACAATGCAATAATTCAAATGCCCTGACTCTGTGTAGTAGAAATATTCGCATTGTCACTCCAATGGCATATTACCCATTCATTGTACTACTTTCAATGTACTACTCTAGAATAAATCGATGCCTGGAGCGCTGTCCGCGGTCCTGAAGAAAGGTTGTCTTCAGTCTTGCAGAAGTTTAATAGGACAGGTGGAGTTGCTGAATGTTGTGTAAAAGCCTTTCAACTTAGTTGATGTATGTAAATGAAACTAATTTAGCATATGTGCAAAATTAGTTCTTTGGGGCCAATTAACAGTAAGAAAAAATTACGCTAGACTTTATACTGTTTAATTTGTTGTGTAAGAACTTCATGAATCTGGAAGCTTGATCTTTCACTCTTCCAACTAGATATCCAATAAATAACCCCACAAAAACTAAATAGTTTAAAATGCTAGTTTTAAGTAGGTAAGTTAAAACTGTAATGTCAAATGTCATTATGTTAACAGAATACATGAACAGGGAGATATGGTACATTTGTTTTCTCAAGTTCGATTAAATGCCAGCTACACTGCAAAATTGCAGTATTTTGATTAGTCACGACAGAACATACTATTTTCAGGTAGTAGTTATCAATTATATTGACAAATGAAAATACTAAGAGTTACTATTGCCTTAGCAGTCATTATTATCTCTGGTAGGATTAAAAAGAAAATGAGCAAATAGAATGGAATAAATGAGACAGCAAATACAAGACAGAACATGTTGGGCCGTACATATTTTATACGGGATATTTTAAACATGGACTGAAGGAGTCGCTAGATACCCTTGGTTTTACCACTAGGTGTTCCTTTTAAAGTGCTCCAATAGTCAAATTATTTGATTGAATTGCCTGCTAGCCTGCAGAACTACACATTCATGATACTTATTTTCGACACTGCAGTTATGCCTCCATCTTTTAAAAATTGCCACTTAATTCCCTTGCAAAATGCAGATTTCTTTTCAAATCAGCATTTTACAATATCTTAAGAAAATATAGATTAAAAAATCGCTATGATGAAATGAAAACATTATGTTGTTTTCTTGCTATTTTGGGGAAACATAGTAAGACCTAAATAGTGCTCATATCACTTCTTAATAAAAAAATTAGTCTTCAAATAGGACATGATCTTATGTTTTCTCATAAAGTTTAACCTATGTCCTGTTAGTTGGTTATGAAAAAGAGATTAATTGTAAGATATAGGTCCAACAGTTTTCCATTTGTGCTGTTTGATCATTTTAAAATATTGACTGATATATTTATTATCCATGTTAGTTTCACTTAATATAAAATATTAGCATTTGATATTTTTAATCTATGGACAGCATATTACCTATTTTGGCAATAAAATGTATTTTATGTTAAAATTTATTTCTGTAATTTTTTCTTGAATAAATTCCTGCTTGTGAAAGCCAAGAGAGTCACTACCTAGGATCTCTAAATATTTCCAAAAGAAAAACTAGAAAATGGTAAGATCTTTCTAAACAAAGCTATGACACTCAGTGTTGCTCAAGCTATGATCCCATATTCCACCTCTTAAAAAAAAAAGTTCAAAGAACCAAAATGAGAAGAAATTCTGGGCATAAATTTTTGAAGCCTTGGGAATTTGCTGCACTAATTCAAACATCATTGTTTTTTATATATGCACAATTATTTTAGATGAGCTAAAAATGGGTGGGAAAATATGATTCCTTCGTTTTAGTTCAATTTCCCCCCTAAAAGTCCACTTGAAGACATTTCTCTGTACTCCTAGGTAGTAAACAAGGAATACCCTACTCAAGTTTTTAAAGACTAGGTTTACCTCTCCAATTGCATTCTAATCTATATTCATTCCTGGCCTAAATTGAAATAAAAAGTATAAATAAGATTCTCTTTCAACCTAACCACAAGTTAGATTTGCAGTAAATTCCTCCATCTTAGATCATTTCCTTTTTTTTTTTTTTAACAGTTCTCAGGCAAAGTGACTTTGATTTAGCTAGTCATTTATTAAAATTAATCAGTTGATGGTAAGAAGCCTGCTTGCATGCACCAGTCATTCTCTTAGTAAAGACTCTTGTTGAAAATAAAAGCAATTTTCTCACGTAAATATAACCGACTTCTTTCTTGCAACTCAAGGCGGGCTATCAGATCAGTTGCATAATAGATATTGGGAAGCTCACTGGCAGGGAGCCTTAAGAGGCGAGCAGCTATCTCAATTTTTCTCACTTAATCTTGGCTTCACGTCAGAAGCTGTGCAGCAGTGCAGTAGAATAGGGCCTGGCAAATCCTTCGCGGGCGAAGCGCCTTTTGTGCTGGGACTGTGGCTCGCAATCGACACCTCGTTGCTTTCCAAGGCTGGATTTCCTATTGATCCTCCTCCTTTGCCTCCCCAGGCTCGCGGGGCCGGACATTGTGGGTGTGCGTGCTGGATTTCGCCCGGATGCTCTCTGACTAACATGGATGTCCCACCATCCCTTGCAGTGGAAGATTGCTCCTTGGCGCAGTGAGTGAGGAACATGCAGCGATTGCTAATGGGTTTGGGAAGCGGAGACTCCTTCCTCTCTCTGTGACCATGCCGTGATCGTGTCTGCGGCCACCACTCGACGCATCCTCATTTCTGCCCGAACCGGGAGCCTAACGTTAGATCGGGGAAGTGGGTGCCGCGCGTGTGGGCACAGAAACACCATGAAGATTATTTCCCCGATTCTAAGTAATCCAGTCTTCAGGCGCACCATTAAACTCCTGCTCTGTTTACTGTGGATTGGATACTCTCAAGGAACTACACATGTATTAAGATTTGGTAAGATTCCCCATCCCTTTCCATTGCCTGGTATCCGGCGCCGAGGCAGCCGGATGTAAATAGGCAAGTTCCTCTGCCTGGCGGTGGGCTCAGAGAATTCAGACCTGCTCACTGCTCCGTCGCCTCCCCGCGGTTTTAAAGAACCCTCTGTGCTTTCATTTATTTTTCTCCTCTTCATTTTTATTTTTAGCAACGGGAGGGTGAGGGAGGGCCAGTGTGTGGTAGTGGTCGCTGTGTTACCTCCCCACGGTAGCCTGCCACAGGGATGGTAACAGAGCTGGGGGCACAACCAGCCTGTCTCCTCCTGAGCCTTTTGGGCTTGGAGGGGTGCGCGGTCCGAGCGAAAGTGCGCGCTGGGGCTACACGCCTCTCAGTTTGCGGGGCTAAGTTAATATTTGGTAACTCTTTGGCAAGTTGCGCCTGTCAGCTACCAATCGCCCCGGACCAGGGCAGGTCCTCGCACAAATGAAAGGCACTAACCCTTTTGATGTCTTTTGGCAGAGAGCCTTTTCGGTTCGGTTAATTTTACCACTTTTCACCTTCCTGGTCTCCTACTGGGATGCGGAGATTTTAAAAAATATTCCTGTAAGATTCAAGGTTCTCCTTAACACAGAGAGGCTGTTGCTCAGCCAGAACGAAATAGCGTCATAATAAGAATGGCTTTTTGTTTGTTTTTGTTTTGAATTTGCTGAGTCCCTCCTCTAACAGCTTTTTGGTCATTATGGACTAATAAAGGAAAGGCAGTAATTGCGGTCTGGAGGGGAGAGGGGAGATGTGTATGGGGGGTCTAAGTCTGCATCCTTATTTCATTCTGGCAAGATAAAACACCCTAGGTAGTTACAGCTATGGGAATTCATTGCTTTCCTAAGAATCAGGGTTTCCTTGGAAAATCTAAACGTGGGACTCCAGCGGAAACCCTGGTCAGAAGGTTTGCTTGGGAAAAAATTGAACGTGGGCAACGCTCAGCTGCTCTCGATGGCCAATGGAGTTTTAGTAGGAGCAGAACTAGTCAGGGAAAGTTCCCTAAAGTAGGTAAGAGGGAACGAGGGGAAAGCCAACGGGGTAAACGCTCACACTGTAGGCACTTTGAAAGTTCAAATGGATTCAGACCAAAGTGTGCAGGAAGCCATATAATCCTGATTAAGTCACACAGTCAAAATTAAATTGAAGAGTTATTGCCTGCGTCTCCTATCATGCCAACAGCATCTTATGTCTGTCCACTTTCCCATATTTTTTTTCTGTAATAAAATTCACCATCTCTCCCAGGCATTGTAGAATCAAAGTGGGAATACTTTCACATATATTTAAAAAGGGAACCTCATCCCTCATACACACACACAAACACCTGGAGTCAAGAAGTCTGGTAATGACTAAAGAGACAATGGGCTATAGCTGGATTCCTACTGTAGTAGTTTTCCTGCTTTCTTCATGCCTTTAGATGGTACTTAGCACGTTGCTCTTAGCAACAAGCATCCACAGGAATGCCTGTTTCTTTGGACAGGATTAAACAGATCCCTATAACCACTGGAAATTTGTGTGTGTGTGTGTGTGTGTGTGTGTGTGTGTGTGTGTGTGTAACAGTTCTGCTTCAAGCATGGTAAGTGCTACAGTATGTAGTTTTGCCCAATATTTTGAGTATTACAACCTACTTATGTGGAATTCTGATATGTTTGTGAATGAGTGTGTATTACTAAGTGTGTTTGCAGACTGGGTGGATAAAAAGAAGACTTGAAGCTGGAAAACTCCCACCAATACTCTAAAGATTTAATTATTGTTGCTCTGGTCTTGCAGCATAATATTTGCTGAATCATTAGATTGTTACATTCGCTGATCATTTCATATCTTCATATTAAAAATCTTGGTGACTGTAGAAGAGTGTGTAGTAGCTTTCCAAAAGAGCTGACACACACACATGAAATACATTTTCTTAGACCAACATTTACTAAGAATGTCCTTAAGAAATAGGATATTAGACGGAGACCTCCACACCAGTCCTGGATACCCTGAACCAACTGC
This sequence comes from Indri indri, assembly GCA_004363605.1. Lineage (NCBI taxonomy): Eukaryota > Metazoa > Chordata > Mammalia > Primates > Indriidae > Indri > Indri indri. The sequence continues at coordinate 30,896 of RJWJ010004159.1, read as the reverse complement.
CCAGTTTCTAGATAACCTTTTATTTTCTATGTTAACTTCAAACATTTTCCACGTGGAGATCCATTTTCTCTGATTTCTGACCTGAGTTGTGGGGAAGGACTGTGTACATTGTAATCACTGGAACCTTTCCCTGTTGGGACTATTTTGACACAATGGTGGGAGTTTTATTTTCTTCTGGGGTAAACATGTTCTGGGTAGATTGGATGGTTGGTTGAGCCACTCTTGAGAATGGTTATTTTCAACTTTGGCTCAAACGTCGAACCAGTGCCTCATCCCTGGCTCTGTGCCTTGGAAGGGAAGGAGCTGGAGTTGTTGGTGGATCTGCTGCCCTGGGTGCAGGAGGGACCTGCCGCCTCTGCGGCTGGAGGCAGCATCTAGTGCCCCTCCCATCCCCCACTCCAGGCGCGGCTCGGGCTTCAAGCCGCGCGGAGCCGCCGCCGCGGCGCTATGGCAACCGCGGAGCCTGGCCTGGCGGCCACCCCAACCCCCTTCCCTGCTAGTGGGAGCTCTGTGCTGTCCTTCGTCTTGCTCCCGCTAGGACTGCGACTGGACCCTGCGTCTTCCTATCCCCATCAGTGAAGCAAGTGGCAGCCCCCGCTTAGGGTGCTGACCCCTCTGCAGTGTCTCCTGTTTCCCCGCTCGTCTTCTGAGTGCACAACCCTCCCGCTCCCCAACTCCCTACCCTTCTCTCTCACACACACATGCGAGCGGGCAAACGAGCTTTCGCAAAGCAAGTCTCAGACTTTGGCACAGTGATTCTTCTCTAACGCACAAGAAAACTTTGCAGTTGCATCCAGGGTGCTTCTGTCCTCTTCCTCCCTCCCCCAACCTCTGCAGCGGCTCCGCAGATATCGCCAAGAAAAGGTGTCGGGAGCACAGACCCCAGGGCGCTGTCCTGAGGCTTCGTGGCAGCCTAGGGCAGTGGGGTGAGCGACCTGAGGGTCAGCCAAGGGTCAGCTCCAGGCAGGCAGGCGGGCGGGCGAGCGCCTCACGGTAAATCGTGGCGGTTTCCTCGCCTGAGATCCTAGGTCGTCATAACTTTGCTTTATCCTGAGTGCGCACCCAGTGGGCATGTTTCTGGGGGCAAAGTTCATCTTAAAGAGTCAGTTCCTCCGCCCCAGGTCAAGTCAGATGTTCTCCAGCCGGCTTTTCTGGGCTCAGAGCCAGCGAGACTCCCCCAGGCAGGCCTCTCCCGAGCGCTGGCGCTTCGGGCACAGCGCATCCCAGATTATGCCAGCGCGTCCCAGCGCTATGTAAATGAGGCACCTTTGTTTCTCTGCAGCTGCGTCCTGGGCCCGCTGGCCGCTGGAGTGGGCGAAGGCGGGATCCTTCCGTCCGCGGGGGTGTGGCCCCAATTCCGTGGTCTCCCAACCAAACCGCTCTGGCGGCGGTACTTGAACATTTCTTTTGTTACTTTAGCCAATCCTTCTCTTCTGGGCATGCTCTAACCCCTGTTCCTGAGCAAGTGCGAGGAAGCTTAGAAGCTGGCTCCAGCAGTGGGCACGGCTGGTCTCCTGCTCTCGGTCTGGCGACTTCGGCATGTTTAAGCATCTTCTTTCAGAAATCACTCCCTAGACCACTACTTGTTTCTGATCATCAAGGTTAGGTTGTTATTTAAAGTCTTTATCTGAATTGAAATTTAGGACGCCAGGAGCAAAGATACCAACTCAAACTTTCTCTTAAACTCGTGAGCGTCTTCTCCAAGATAGTTCTTTCCGAGGAGCTGAGCATATGGTAGGTCACTTCTTCCCTTCTGACATTTCGACCTAATGCCTCTCTTGAGCAAGCGGCTTTCTTAAAAGGTTTCCCAGTCAAAGTCTTCTCTCCCAGACGCGCTCGGATCTCCTTGGCACTGCACACTGGCCACCGGTCCATGGCACAGTATGCAGTCACCTCCCTGCACACACGCCAAAGGTGAACGCAGCCTGCTGAGGGACAGCCCACAAGATAAAATCTACGACGTGAGAGAACAGAAAGGGTTCCTATGGAAATCCCCCTCTCTTGCTGGGCATCCCATGTGCTCACAGATATAATAATTAGTAGCAGATGTACTGCAACACCAAAGAGTGTGAGTGAATCGACAGAGTTTAGAAGCCGCCACTCTACAAATTCTTTGAAAGAGATTTTTCTTCCTTTGGGAGGTGAGGTGGGCGGGAGGGAGGAGTGGCCTTACATCTGGAAGCAGGAAAACTGACTCTTAGGAGGCGGGGATGGGGGAGTAATAAAGGCTACTGTCTGCAACAGATAAAACCCAAGCACCTGTTCAGCTGAGCTCTGGAAAGCAAGGGAGGGAACTATTTCTAAGAACCGTCAACACAACGGCCACACTTTAAGAAAAAAATCAGTTTTTTACATAAGTTCTCACTTATTCTTAAATCTTAAAAGAATAGCTTGATGTGATCCGTCAACGGAGGCACAATCATTTCAGAAAATGACTTTGAAAAATGATCTTTTCTTCTTCCAGAAATAGCACTCTTTTCTCCACCAGACACGTGAAATTCAACACATTTTCTGACTTTGTGAGGTTGACTTTCAGAAGTGAGCATGGGTTTATATGTCAGTAGACATTTCTTCAGATGAGTTTTGCTTTTTGGTTTAATGCAAGTGATCATTGCAGTGTGTTCATTCCCTGAAATCTCAACTGACACTGTTTCAACATTTACTCAGCACAGGGAAGTTAATGTGAATTGCTCTCACACAAAGGGAGGAAAATATCATAGATTAAACGGGGGCGTATTATTGATTGTCAGAGTCTTTTCAAGTTTGCTCACCATTAGATAAAGTGTTGTCCATGATAATGATGACATAATGTTTTGTGCCAATTAGTTATCATAATTTTTGATAAAGAAAATGTTTTTCTCTTTTGTGGTAGGAATTTAACATTCAAGTGAGAGAAATCACTTTCTCCTTCAGTTCTTAGGATTTTACTATGTTGTGGTAACCTCAATGATATTTAGTCGCTGGAAATTGTCAATGTCTGTTTTTACACATCAGATCAGAAAGTAGTTTATGTCTTTCAAGTGCCCTATACTTAAATCATTAATTTACTGCATGCATAATAATTGGGGCTTGCAGGAGTTCCTACATTTTCCTCAGTAGGTTGATATGATATATTGAAATCTAAGTGTTGATTGTTTTTCATTTGGGTGGTGAAGCTTTATCTTATATGGGCTTTCAATTTGTATTCCAGTTACCAAAGAATTAGACATGCTTGAAATGAATCTTAAACCCTAAATCTTAGCATGAAAGTAAGGTCAGAAGCCCCTGAAAGGGAGGGAAGTAGGTGCACATCATCATTATTGACTAGTCTAGATTAAACACCAAAAGAGGAAGATTTCAATCTGATAACGTCATAGGGCTTCCTGTTTTTCTTTGCTGCTTCTGCTGACAATTTCGTAAGGTAATTAAATTGGCTGATTGAAGTCACAGTGGTCATGGGGCGATAAAGACCATTTGGATTTAATGGAATTTAAAACAACAGAGCACTGAACACAACTCTTACCGAACAAGAATTTTAATGGCCCATTCAGGGTGCTGACTAAATAGAACGCCCTTAACAAGTTTAATTGAAAGGGCAAGGCAGATTAGCACTATATAGTCTTTATGGTTGAAGATTGGGGAATTAAAATTATCCCTTTAAAAGACTCATTAATGCATTATCAAGATTTAATATAGGTTAAATAAGCTTTCTTTAAACCTTTATCATATACTGTGAACCTAGGTTCAGGGCCAAGTTTCAATAAGAAAATATTTTTAAGAGCTGATTTAATAAATGGAATTATTGGTCTCCCTCATTTCAAAAACAAAAGGCATTTTAAATTCCTTGAGCATATACACTGTGTTAAGAGTAAGTATTGATGATGAATTCTTTCTTTTCTGTAATTGAAAGAAACAGATTTGACTTTTCTTTTAAAGTTTTAATATTGGTAATATCTTTCTTATAAACAAAGCTTGTCTGTAGTAGAGCAACTACTGAGATAGTAAAGGAATGTTCTCTTTCTGTAGTTTCAGTAGAGTATTAGGTATTTGATCTATTTTGTGTTGTCTTTCTAATCTTAACCATTTTTCTTAGTGAACCTTCTGCATTCAGGTTATCATCCTTCACTACATTCAATAGTGAAGTACTGCCCCCAGAAAAAGGGCAGATCCTTGCTTAACATTGAGAACATTACGGTATGGTTAGTTTCAAGGTGAAAGTCAAGTCTCAGTCTCTTAAAGAGATTATTCACTCCACATGTACCTAGCCATGTGGAATTGGCTACTCAAGGTTTTCAGTTTCTTTGAAATTTTCAGAAAAACCTGAAATAAATTTTTGTATAAAAATCTCTGAAATTTTAATTCTTTACAATTTTGAAAAACTTTTTAAAAAATCCAGAATTAGACAAACCAAAAGCATTTATCAGGTGGAATGTGATCCCAAGGTCACCCTCTGGCCCACCCACATTATACAGGTTTTCTAATGCACACCAGCTCCTCTCATTGATCCCCAAACAAGTAAGGCTTGCTTGGCTCTTGTCTCACCCCCTTAAAGCCAAACATTTTATATTTTTGTATTTTCAAAGTGACAATTAGCTAATCTGATAAAAACTAATTTGTGTTCTTGTGAGTGGGAAGTTAGAAAAGACTCTCAAAATCTTTCTGCAGGATTTTTTATTTTTAATTTTAGTTTTGCATTTGGGCTTTGAGGTATCTCTCCAAAGATAGGAGCACTCAAATATAGCATTTGGTGCTTAGGTTTCTGCCTATAGATTGATTTAAATTCTTCATTTCCTTAATTAAAAATAGAACATTCTTTTCTGGATTTAGTGGAGAGCTGGGTCACTAGATAGCTAGACAGCAGGGCCGCATGTAACAATCTGAAAGGGTTTGTTGTGTCTTTCGGTTATTTTTCCTACTGATACATATAATCCCACCAGTCTTTCTTTTTGGCTAAGCATTTGCCCTCTTCCATGGCCTTGTTTTAAGATGAGCATATTCTGGGAGCACATGGTCCCAAAACCGTAGAGTTAGGATGAGTTTATTAGGATCAATAGATTCTGTCTGGGACAGAGATGCTCAGATACAAAAGAGGACACTGGGTGCCTAAGGGAGTGCTGAGTGACTAGCACTGATGTGGAGGGGAGGCTGAGAAAAGAGAAAACTTAAATGACAATTGATACAGTCTTTTCTAGATTTACTGCCAGGCATCTCAATGCTTTGTAAATTGATCTTTTTGCTTGTATTAATCCAAATCTTTGAACATCTGTGATTATTTTAAATAAGATGCCAATGATATTCTCATATTGACATACTTCCTTTCAATCAAAATGATCTTTAATGGTTTTCCCCTCCCTTTAAATCAATGGTCGACTTTTCCATCATTGAACTAAAGCAAGTATATGGAAGGTGTTGCCTGTAATTCTCATTTCTATCTCCAGCTCTCAATCCAAGTTTTTGGATTTCTATCTCCAGCTCCCAATCCCTATCAAAATGGGAATATTGCTGAGCTAACTTGATCAAGTGAGCAAAGCAAATATTAAAGGAATGTTCTTCTTCTGAAATTTCAGTATTTTCATAGGTATTTGGTCTATTTTATATTGTCTATGTAATCCTGCCTTTCTTTTTGCTTGCTGAAGCTTCCTGTATTCTGTTCATCACAGCTTTTAGTGCATTCTGGTCCCTTCTTCCCCAGAAGAAATGAAATAGGTACTCTCTCATAATCAATGAAACTATAGAATCCTAAATTATCTGAAGCAAAGGGAAATTTAGAGATCATCAAGTTTAGTATCCTAAGTTTCAAAGATGAATTGACAAGGGTAGTTAAATAGCTTGTTCTAAGTCAAAACTAGTTAGTGTGAGATTTTTTTTTAATTTTTAAATTTTATATTATTTATTTATTTCTTTAGAGACAAGGTCTCACTCTGTTACCCATGCTGGAGTGCAGTAGTGTGATCATAGCTCACTGCAACCTCCAAGTCTCAGGCTCAAGTGATCCTTCTGCCTTGGCCTCCCAAGTAGCTGGGACCAGAGGTGTGTGTCACCACACCTGGCTAGTTTATTTATTTATTTTTTGTAGAGATAGTGTCCCACTATGTTTCTCAGGCCAGTCTTGAACTACTGGCCTCAGGTGATACTGCCACCTCAGCATCCCAAAGTGCTGAGATTATAGATGTGAGCCACCATGCCCAAACCTAAGGGATATCAGGTTTTATACCGAAACCTGAATAACCTGACTGCCAGTCTAGGGATGTTTTCCATGGAATTATGCTGTCTTTTCAGTGTAGCCTCCGACATCCTGTGCTTGGCATCAATTTTAGAAAGAGCTCTGTTAGCTCCCCTACACATTTGTCCAATTTCTCCACCTTTTCTTTCATAGAGCATTATCTCATAGGTTATCACCCTTTTATTTCTCTCTTTTTTTTTATTGACTAATAGAAGAAAGTTCTGATTTTGTAGTTTGATGGAAGAGCAAGTCCATAATTTCTTTTTCTTCTTTAAACATCATGATTTTGCTGCAATTGCTTGAAATAGATACGTGGGACTTCTCTAGGATTATATTGGCTACTTCATCAAGGAGCTGCGGCAGGCAGTCTTTTGGGGGCTTACTCTTCAAGGTAGAACTGATTTTGGTGCCACCCCTAGACCACTAACCTCACCATTCTTTCCTAAGACCTCCTCTAAACTGACTTTGAGGACCCCCACACTTCCCAACCAATGATACCACATCAGAGAATCCAGGGGACCATTTGAAAAGGTATATTTAACTTACAATACCAAATTATAATTGGAAAATGTAAAAATTATTTTCAAACTTCAAAATGTTAAGTTTATTAGAAAAATTGTCTGGCTTTGAAGATATTTAGGTTTTGGATCAGTAATACGCAACTTTCAAGTGTGAAATGGAGAAGAGGCAACCTCAAGATTTTTATGTTAATCTAGAGGGGAAATGGACAAAATGCAGGTTGAAAAACACTCTCCTACTCTTCTATCTTAAGCTTAAATCTGGTTTTTGTGTTTCCTGGAGCCTGCACATCAGGGCAGAACTGATGGTGGAGCATGGGAAGAATATTTTTGAGTTCTTGCCTCCAGTGGGTAAAGGCCAGACAAGTATCCCAATCAGTCATTTTCCCCTGAGAATTCTAGATTAATCCCTCAGGAAGACTTTCTGGAGATTACAGGTGATGTTCCAGTCACTCATCTTCAACTTGTTCTCTTAGAACCATGTCTCCGTATTTTGCTGTTCCATTTATGAACTATCTTTTAAAATCTGTATCAATTTTTTTCTTCCTCCAAATGGTCTGTTTTAGATAGGCATGCTGTAGAATAAATTCAAACATTGGCGAGAGAATTTGATTGGATCAATGGCTCTCAAGCTTTATTGCATATCAAGGGGAAAAGGCATTAAATAATTTAAATGCCCAGTCCCCAGTCCTGGAGATTCTGCAGTTTAACATATTACAAGTGTTTAGTTTAACATGTTACATGTGCACAACTGCATAGTTTTAGGGGGGTAGTTGTTAGTCCCTTTGCTTTTTTAGAAAATTCCTAAGTGGCTGTACTTAAAAAAAACAAAACTCCCAGGCAGGTTGAGAATGAATCACTGAGCTAGGGAGATTTTTGACCTTTAAATTTATGATTCTTCTATTTATAATGGGCAGGTACATCAGCTTTCTGAATTGGCAGTTGATAATCATGACTGGACTATGTAAAACAATGAGTAAGTTTTGTAGATAATAATTGGGGCTTGGATATTTTATCATTCCTCACAGAACACACAGTATTGGGCTCTCAGCACACCACCAAAGGGCTGATTCTTTAAATCCTAAGCATTTCAAATATTCATATTCACATAACCAACCCTGTAGCCCAAAGGGATCTTAAACAGGTGTTGTTTTATAAATAACGTCTAAGATGATGTATGGTTGTGGGACCTTTTTCTCTCAAACTCCCACTAAAGAAGCTCCTAATAGATTATTTTAAAATTTTGTTTTCCCACACTTAATCAGAAAAAAATTTCAGCAGACATTTGCTCTAACTAAGAGGACTTCAGCTTTTCTCTTGCCATGAATGGCTCAGAACCTCAGCTGGAAATAGCGTCCAGCCTAGGTGGTATTCATTAGAAACCTCTTGGACAATACCATGACTACTCTCATCCACATCCCTATTGCTCTGCTTATACTTTCTGGACCATTGTTATGCCATGGTGTCAAGAGATGAAATATGCACACTACATTTGGAATTAAACCAGGATGGTCTTATATATTTGTTTCAGGGGGATATTGTCAATAATTGTATATACTGCTTTGATATTAAAAATAATGTCGTCTGTCCAAATTATTGATATCTTGGTGTTTTTCATATTGATTGCCTACTAGGTGAAACATACAAGGTTATTAAGTATATTCCTATAATTAAACTTGCCATCTGGATACAGAATTATGTATAGGAGACATCTTAGTGACAGAACAATTTAAAAGTGGCATGATTATAGATTGATTCCAAAAGTGTTATAGTCACCATAATCACATACTAATGGTAATTTTAAGATAAATATTATAAATATTGAAGAAAATCATCAGATTAATTTTATTTTTTCTCAGAAGTTTTCCTGTTTGTTCTCAACTATATTTAGCCATATGTGTCCAAAATTTTCAATTCTTTTAAGAATAAATGGGTCATAAGGGATTTAGCAATTGAGAGCATGTAAATATGCAATTTCAAGAAAATGTAATAGTGGTGTGCAGTTCCCTGGAAGACAAACTATGAAAAATCCTTCCACAGACTATAAATTTCACAGTAGGTTTCATTTATATATATTCATCCAACATAGTTCTAGAATTGCTATACCTTTGACCTTTCTATTTATGTAGGATAAATTTGTATAAACATGTAGGATATGAAAAAGTATTCACAACAGAGACTCATAATTAATAAATTTACATTTATTCAAGGATATTCATTTATTATGTTTAGGCAAGAATCTCTGACTTTACACAACTTAATAGCCACAAATAAATATTAATGGCAATTAATCTCCCAAGGTTCTCTGAAATTTGTTCACCTTTTATTTCCTAGTGGGTAGCCAGACTGTATCAGCATTTTAAATATAACTAAGACATAATCTTAACTAAGATTTCAAAGTACCATATTTTGTAAGTGAACTATGGAGAGAATTTTAACCTTCAAATTTGTTTATTGTTCTTCTGTACTATTTATATTATGAGGCCGCTACACTTGAATGTAAAAACATAGCTATATATTAATAAGAATAATCCCTACTTAGTATAAATAATTCTCTCTCTCTCTCTCTCCCTCTCTCTCTCTTTCTTTCTCTCTGGTAAATAAAACTAAATTTATTTACCAGAAAATAAAGTGATACTTTATGTTAGCATTGTGAAGGAGGATACTGAAAGCTTCCTGTCAACTATTTCAATTTCATTTCCATTTTCAATTTAAATTACCATTCAGTTCACCAAGTATTTATTCAGCATTGGTATTTTATCTGGTTCTTCAGTGATTGGCATAATGTAATAATTGGAAAGCAAGATATAATTAAAGCTTTCAGTAAATCTAAAAATTTCCCAAAAATATGGTTGATTATTTTTAGAAATACATTATATAAGGACTCCTAATGATACCCTGATTTTTTTTTTCTGAGAGGCATCAAGATGTATATGTATTAATTCCATTCTGTAGGTTCTGTTTCAATATTTCATTTAAACTCTTTCTTAGAATTGAATAATTATCTTACCAGTCTTAAGGAAATCTATATTTAGTTTGATATATTAATATATATTTATACTTAGAGATGATTCCCTAATATTTATATTTTATAGTATAATATGTATACATCTATAATATTTTCATGTCTGTGTTTGTACAAGCAACCAATAATCCAATTTGTTATTTGATCATTCACTTATTCTTTAAATCATTCATTTAACAAATGTTCAGCTCCTTACCATGTGCCAGACACTGGACTGAGCACTAGGACACTAAGAATTTAAAAATAAAAAGAACTGGTCTTTGCACCAAGGATATCATATTCTATAGGTATAGAGAGACACATTAAAAAAATTGCCAAGCAATGTGGCAAGTACACGCAATAATATGTAAATAATTATAGCAACACAAAGAGAGGCATCTAGCTACTTCCATTCCATAAAGGATTTCTAAGGCTTGCTGTTTGCATTTTTTCTCAGATTTGTAATCCACTGAGAACTTCATGATACCAGATTAGAATGATTGTGCTGTTTGAAGTCCTTCTCTCCACTGCCCAGCAACCAGAAGTCCTCATGTGGGGCCTCTAGTATCAAATCATAGTGATATCATTAATGTATTTCTTTTGTATTTTATGCATAATATTCATATTATTAATATATATTAGATATTATATGTTAATTATTTTTAAAGAAAGCTAATTTTTTTTTACTCTATTTGTCAGTGTGTAGATTCAGTGACATATCATGGATACCCTCCACTCCCCAAAATAAAATCAAGCTAAGTTCTTCCTTCTTTCTCCAGATTCGGGAAGTTCAGGGATGGTATGGCAGATCTGCAACCTTCTGGGGTCCATGCTGTTCCAGCTCTCTATTCTGGCATCCTTAAGGTGCCTCCTTTCTCATGATCTAAAATGGAGCTGTAGTGATCTCATCCATCTTCCCAACAGCAAGATGGACAGTTCCTAAATATTGCACATTTCATTTGTCCTCACATCCCATTGAGAGGAACTTAGTCACATGGCTACACCTAGGTGCACAGGAGGCTTGGAACTGAGTCCCCGTTATAGTAAATGTGCCCAGCTGAATATCTAAGGGTCTATTTCTATAGAAGAAATGGAGAATGCATATTGAAGGACCACTGGCTGTCTCTGCCAATTAAACATTACAGGAAGGAACTCTTTAAAATTTTAAACTCTGTGTGTGTTTATGTGTTTGTGCGTAGTTATAAAGTAATTCTTTGTAGCACATTTGGAAAGTATGAAGCATAAAAGTGAAAATAAAACCTCCTATAATTATATCATTCAACCATAACCACTGTTATCATTTTGTTTCTGTTAACTACTCTTCTAAAATTAAAACAAAAATATTTTGGTTGATGGTAAAAATAATGCATGTTTACTGTGGAAAATGAAAAAACATATAGAAAGTTATAAAGAAAATATATCACTTGATATCTGACATAATTAATATTTTGATATCTATCCTTGATCATACTGTACATGTTTTGTTAATTTTTTTATTTAACACTTTATTGTGAACATTTTTCTGCTATTAAGTAGTTTTCTGTGACAATTTTTAACAGTGTCTGACTTTTCATTATATAGATGCTTATCATTTATTAACCAATCCCTCTATCGTCAGGTCTTGAGCTTGGGTTTTGGAGTCAAACATACCCGAGTTTGAACCTGGCTCTGCTGCTTTTGAGCAGTATGACTGGAATGTGGGGCTGAATCTTCCTAAGTTTTATTTTCCTTATCTGTAAAATGGGAATGATAACATTATTGACCTTTTAAAGGTATTCTTGGGATTAAAGGATATAACACACATAAAGTACTGAGTAAAGTGCCTGGCACTTTACTAAAATGATTATGCTAAAAAAATGTTAGCATAATCAATCAATCAATAATTTAATTAATTTTTCCTTAAAAAGTACTTGATTCTGTAATTGGTTCAGGTTTATTTAGATTTGATGCTTCCGGATCTTATGCTGTTCTCACAAGGGTGGTTGGACACCCCTCTAGAAGTCCCGTGATGTCTTTGAGGCCAATGAGGTGCCCTGTAGGAACACAAAGGGCCAATCAACCAGGACCTTGTGATCTGTGGAGAACAGGGAAAGAATTGGGGACATACAGGGTGACATATAGACATCTGCAGAGTTCTCTACAGTTGTAACCTAGGGATGATCTCTTTTAGAGGCAAGAAGAACAATTTTGAAATTCTGAAATGAGTGCTGGGCTGAGGCTTTGGAGCACAGCCAGCCCCCCACTGCTTGCGTCCTAGGGTGGTTCCTGGGTTTGAGGTGGGGCCAGGGGAGGAGCCGCAGCAGTTTTCACAACAGACTTCTCTTTGCTTTCTGACTTGCTAAGCAAATTCCAGGTGTCTTACTTGCTAATCATATTATCATCCCTGATGCTTAATTATTTTCCGTAGGGAAATGAAATTGTTTGGGGCTTTCAGGAAATTAAATTGAGCTTCAAAAGCTACCTCCACATAACAATTAACATTTCGAAATGGATAATTCCTAAGGGTTTGTTACTAGGTGAGTTTACCCAGTTTTTTCTTTAAGTGGTGTTCTTTAAAATAGTAGATTTATTTGTTATTTTCATTTTAGATCATATTTTTAAAAATTTGATGTATTGTCTTCATAAGTCCCTAGTAACCTGGTATGAAAGTGTGTGGCTAGAGTCTTTGAAACAGACTAATGCTGTCATCTATGACGCAGGAAAGTCCCATTTTAATAAGACAGAGATTCTAGAGATTCTTGAGTTGCCACTCTGTGTCCTCCTAAACATTTTCTAGTTACCCTGATGCATTCTTCTTAACCCTTTTATGTTGCTTTTAAGTTCATATTTTCTGATTGACCACAATGAAATCCTAAATCTTAATCATTCCACTTCCCCCTTACAGGATGTGGGTGTAGAATTCTCCTTTAAATATTGCCACGTGTCAGCCTTTGAAAGGTGTTTCCAAGTTATGAGAACCAAAACCAGTTGCTAATGACCTGCTGTTGCCAGGAGCCATAAGACTGATCTAGACAAGGCATGGAAAATGTGGTCAGAAAGATTGAGATTCCAGAGGCAATTCTACCATTTCCAAGGTGTGTAACCTTAGGCAAGTTTCTCAACTTTTTAGTCTCAATTTTCTTATTTGAGAAATGAGGATAATAACACCTCACTTGCATGATTATTGTTGGGATTAAATTAAATAAACGCTGTGCACTTAGTAAGCATCCAAAACCGTCCCTTTCTTTTTTGTTATTCTGAAAATCCGGGTGTGGAAGAGCTGTTGAACAATAGGTTAACTCTATATTCTACAAGAGCCTGTCAGTTAAATGCAGAGTTGTATGTGTTTATTGACTGCTAGCTTCAGCTTCTGTGCAGCTGAGATACAAATTCATCCCTAGGCTTTTATCCACAAACCTGAGAGGAGGAAGGCAGGCAGGCACCTGTAATTATAGTGACGGTGATGAATTGCAGCTGAATTGCATAGTGTGTTAAGGCTTTTCTGTGCTGGTTGGCTTTGGTATTAGTACAGTGATTCTGGGAGTAACAGACAGTATTTTAGCAAGTGTTTGTCTTTCTATTATCCATCCTAACATAATCCTAGAATCTCTACAAACATACACGAGTTCTTTTGTTGCTTTCTGGTAGCAGATAAAAGAATCCACTTCTACGAAGTGGTCTGTGCAGAGTTTAACAGTGCTTTTATGGACTGGTGCTAGATTATACATGGAGAGGTGGGGTGAAGATAGTTTTTCCACTGACATTTATAAAATCTTAGATTCAAATTTCCATGAAACAAAATACTACTCTACAGAAGTCTAAGACACTAAGCTTTGCAAATGATTGTCTCTTGTTTCCTCATTTCCTTTCTTCATGTTGGTTGGTCTCAAAGGCATCTGTCCACTTGATCTTTCCAAGACAGTGTGATGCGGGTGGTTGGGGCTTTCTGTGAGGGTGAGAGTTGGGAAGCGGGAGGAAGATAGGAAAGGAGACCACTTTGTTCCTTCTGCTAAACCCCTTTCATCAGTTACTCTGTTTGGTCCTCTTTCCCTGAATTCTCATAAAAGAAGAGTCAGTTCTCTCAACATAAATTAAATGAGAAATAGTGATTCTAAACAGCATCTGGAAAATGATAGGTATAAAATCTAAAAGACAATGAGCCCCCAAACCTATGTTATTTTTCAATTTTCTCTCATTTATATGAGAGTCCCAGTGACAAAGTCACCCTGACATGCTAAGGGGATTTAAAATCTCTTCTGGAATTTATTGAGCATACTATTTTTAATATCATCATGTCTACATGACTTCCCTGGCCTTTAAGAGTAGAGGTGAATCTTAACTATTTGTGCCCAAGGTAGGAAAGAAGAAAGCCTCTTATACATCTTATGTTGTTCTGCCTCTTAACCTTTTTCTGACTCATTCCTTCCCTGAGGTGGACAACTACGATGCCTTCTCTTTTTTCTTTTCTCTTAACCTAGGCATCAAGCCGGCTTTACTTTTTTTTTTCACTTTGTTTTATCACATGATCTAGTCTCCATGCAGATGCAGGACCTATTCTCATTACCCATTCACCTTTGAAGGACCCACTTCCACTTCTTTCTACCTATAACCATTCTTTTCTCAGTGTACCTCTTTCTCTGTTTGTGTGGTTAGTACCTCTATTCGATAACTAAAATCTCATGCAGAACTGTGCAAAGAGGCTAGGGAGGGTTGGAGGTATTTGGACCTTTTGGTAACATATAAAGATGTTTGAGGTCCTGAGGTAATTAGAGATTCTCTACAGCTACAGTAGGTATGTTTTACAGACACTCAATCAGTTGAAACTGAAGTATTTCACTATGCAAATAAATAATAGTTGTGTAGTGTTTTGCATTTTATATGCATTTGTGCACACAATATTTATTAATCCCTATAATAAATCTAAGAAGTAGGTACTGTTAATCACTGTTCACAGATGAAGAAATAGAGGCCTAGAAAGTTAAGTAACTTGATCCAAATGTCCTAAATATTGAGGAGTTTGAAGTTGTTAGGTTTTTTGACACACTCCTTTCATTTCAACAACTTTATGTTGAATTTAGTTGAATCTCACTACCATTTGATTGGAATGTGAGATTCTCCAAGAACACTGTTGGAATTAGAGCAGGCGTTGCATGCTATAGCAAGAACATCTTCCTCAGCAGGAAAAGACACTCTTCTGAGACAACCCTCATGCAGCCTTTCCCAATTCTAGTTTACTTCTTTTACGGAGAAAATATGTAGAAGAACACAAGTTATTCTAATCTCTAGAGTGTAACCCAATGTGAAAATGATAATAATAATGGTAAAATTGATAATAATGATGATGGTTACTTTTTATTGAATATCTGCACATGCCAGGTACAAGGCAGGTTTTTTTCATCCATTATTTTATCAGTTCCTCACAACAAGTCCATCTCCCCCATTTTAAAGGTGAGAAAACCGAGGCTCCAGGAAGATAAGAGTTATTTATCTGGGGCTTCATACCTACTAAGTGTCAGAGTAAGAATTTAAATGTAGGCCTGTCTGGCTCCTGAGCCCATGCTCTCTAGTCCACCATATGCACTTGAAGTAAGTTCAAGAAAGAATATAAATGCCTACATTGTATTTAACCATTCATTCATAAATATTAATTTATAAACATATGAGAGTCGAGCATATGAAATTGCTAACATTTGGCCATTTTGGACCATGAAAGATGGTAATTTCATGTGGTTTTAACACAGTCATTCTCCAAATGTGGTCTCTGGACCAGCATCATTAGTACCACCAAGGAGCTTATTAGAAATGCAAATTCTTAGCTCCCACCAGAGACCTGTGCATCAGAAACTGAGGATGGGATTCAGCAATCTGTGATATAATAAGACCTTCAGATGATTCTGATACCCACTAAAGGTTGAAAACCACTAGGGTTTGATATATTATTAAAAAGCTACCTCTGTGCCAGGTGTTGTGTTAGCCACTGGGTTTATAGTATGAACAGAAATGGACATGCTTCTTGCCCTCAGAGAGTTTATACTTTACTAGAAAAGACAAAGTTCTGTGAAGTACAAATATGGAGTTATTCTTTTTAATGGTATTTATATTTTATTAGAGTTTCTAGACCTCTGCCAAAAGACTAGAATCTTTAGAGGCAAAATTAGAGTGGGAAAAGGGTTAACTTCCCATCATGTGGGTGGACACAAACTAAGCAAGACAAACACAGATCCAGGGACTTTGTGTAGAAACAGAGGTGGGGCTAGTGCTCAGGTCCCAGTGCCATCAAACCCAGGCATCTTGGGCCCCTTTTCTTCCTTTTTCATCTTGCATCCAGGGGTGGCTCTGTTCACTTTGAGGTCATGTTGGGATGGGAAGTGTGCAATAAGTCTACTTCCCAGCGTGGGACAACTAGGAATGTTCAAGGTAGGGCTTGGTCAGCCTCCAAAAGCTGGTCAACCATCTACTGGTCTGATGCTACCTCCTGCTTTGGGGGCTCCATTTTATTGGCAGATGGCAAAGTCTCAGGAAAGGCTTTATTCTAGAACTTTGTTTTTCTCTCTTCAGTAAGCTGTGCAGCATGATATAGAGGATGGCTCTGCCTTTAATAGCTTAGAGGTTGGTCTAGGATTTAGTTACACAAAAGAAAAGGAGAAAGCAGGGATCAATGGGCAGGAAGGGCAGCATGGGACCTTCCCATTGTCTGGGTCTTCACAAACCTGAGAGGTTGTGTGTCTTAATGTACACTCATTAATCCTTTGTCATCCCAAAGGGAGAAAGGGAGGCATTCCTAATACTCTTCCATTCACTGAGGCAAGTGAATCCTAAAGGTTTAAAAAACATTACATTCTATAATAAAGACATCTGCACCTGAATGTTTATGGCAGCACAATTCACTATTGCAAGGATGTGGAAACAACCCAAGTGCCTGTCAATCCATGAATGGATTAATAAAATATGGTATATGTATATAATGGAATACTACTCAATTATAAAAAATGATGGTGATCCAGTACCTCTTATATTTTTCTGTATAGAGCTTGAGCCCATCCTCTGAAATGAGGTATCACAAGAATGGAAGAATAGGCTCCACATGTACTTACCATCAAATTGGCACTAACCGATCAACACTAAGGTGCTCACATGGTAGTAATATTCTTTAGGGATTGAGGGGTTGGTGGTGGGTAAACTCACAACTAATGGATGCGGTGAGCATTGTAGGGGGGAAAAGCCACACCTCAAATCATGGTTTGGGTGTGGCAAAGTCTAACATGCAACCAAAATGTTTGTACCCCCATAATATCCTGAAATTAAAAAAAAATATTGAATAATGTTTTGAAGTCAGATCATTCTGGATTCATATTATCTTCATTTTTTACTAGTTAACCTTTTTCAAAATAACACTTAAGTACATGAAATGCAGCTTGAATAAATCCCTGCTTTTTTGAAAGCATCACTAGACCATTTGTGACACCAAGTTTCCAAAGAAAAGTGAATAAACACCTGTCGAATGATCTTTTTAAAAATGACAACATCAACAGGATCTTAGGCAATCTCGAATAAATGACCATTGAATCTCACTTGGGTTCTCTCCTTTCCATTGGTAACAACTTAGAAAATAATTCAACAGAAAATTTAATGATGAGATTAGAACCTGAAGTTTGCAGGGAGAGGGAGGACGCTTTGCGACAATTTACCTTTTAAGTCCCAATGCCACTCTAATGACATTAAAAATGTTGCTTCTATTATTAATACTTACTTTGAATTAAATTCCCAAATGTAATTCTGGCCTTGTTATAGGAGAAATAATTCATGCACACAAACAGCAGCAGTTGTGTACTTAGTAAAGGCAAATGAAATTTATATCATGCATCAGGAAAGGAAGTCCCACCTCAGAATTCAGAAGAGTGTTCACATAATCAGCACAGATTTTCACCCAATTGATTAAATTATATTTCCTCTGCTTTATCTGAGGGGGAAAAATTCTAAAGGTTATGAAATCAATGCAAGCTGTTTTTGGATTGTATTATTTGCTTGAATTCAGGATTCAGATTCTTATCACCTGAAAGACAAATCATATTTTTCTCCTGGAGTCCTTCAGAAATTCCCAGAGTATACTCAAGTATTACATGAATAATTCATTTGACTCACTACACATTACAGCACTTAACAGAGGCAGCAGCCAGAGTCCCCTCCTCGGGGAAGCTAATTTGGAGCATTATTACAGCTCTGATTCCTAATGTTTAGCGGCTTTATGACCTACCTGATGAAGTCCTTCTTTCTTGTTCAGACGTTTTAGAGAAATACTTCAAGTTTAAAGTTTCATTGAGTATATTCTCAGTAGAAAATACTCCCAGGCTTTCATATTTCCTCCATCCCTACCCTTGAGTAATAAGAAAAAAAAAAAAAAAAGAAAAAGAAAAAAGAGAACAAGAGACACTTTTGAATATAAATTCGATCTATTACCCTCAAATATATCCTTCCCATTGAAAATCAAATGGCATGATTTAAATGTCTTGTATATATTTTCCTCTGAATTATTCAACATTGGAACTTGACCAAGAAAACCAATTATGTGAATATATATGTGGACATCACTTAGAACTCTGTATGGGCTCTTTTGTATATTTTTCTTGATTTAGAGTGTACTTTTTCTTATGGCTCTTATGGGAATTCATATGAACGTTTGTGTTGCTATAATATGTCAGTATTCGCTCAATTACAATTCATTACCACATGGGATGTGTCCTGGTCCTGCCACAGAGCAGATGGGCTTGTGCACTTTAGCACGTACTGAAATATAAAAATCTGAAGGCAGTGCTCACTATTCCGCTGACTCCACCCATGAAATTTAGTCTTTGTGCCTTATTCTCTTTCTATATTAGTCCATAACCTACCAAGACAAACCCTTGGACATCAGGTTGGAAATATAGAATTCCTCAATGACTCTAATTAGCACACAGCCGAGTATATTTTCTAGACTGACTTGGTTTTGAATATCCAGACAGAACCCCATTTTACTCATATAGATGGGGAAAATAAGCTTCTTCTTAGGTATACTTTAAGAAGCCCTATTTTTAATTTTTGGAGACCTCTGTATCATTTTTAATACTAGTTGCTCCATTTTACAGTCCCACCAACAGTATACAAGGGTTCCAATTTTCCACATCTTTGCCAACTCTTGTTTTCTTCTGTTTTGTTTTTGGTAATAGCTTAACAGGTGTGAGGTGATATCTCATTGTAGTTTTGATTTGCAGTTTCATGATGATCAGTTTTGTTGAATATCTTTTCATTTACCAGTTGGCCATTTGTATGTCTTCTTTGGAGAAATGTACATTCATGTCCTTTACCCATTTTTAATCAGGTTATTTGTTGTTTTACTGTTGAGTTATAGGAATTCTGTTATGTATTGTGGATATAAACCTCTCATAGAACTACCATATTATTAATCAATCCTACTTTTGAATATTTATCCAAAAGTATTGAAATCAGGATCATAAAGAGATATTTGAACTCCCATGTTCATTGCAGCATTATTCACAATAGCCAAGATATGGAAACAACTTAAATGTCCATGGACAGATGAATAAATAAATGGTATGATATATGCATACAATGAAATATTATTCAGCCTTAACAAAGAAGGAAATCCTGCCATATGTGACAATATGAATGAACTTTGAGGCCATTATGCTAAGTGAAATAAGACAGTCACAGAAGGGTAAATACTGCATGTTTACACTTTTATGAGGTAGGTAAAATAGTGAAACTCATAGAAGCTAAGAGTAGAATGGTGGTTTCTAGGGACTAGAGGGTTGAGAAAATGTGGAGTTGCTATTCAACAGGTATAAGGTTTCAGTTATGCAAGACAAATTTTTTCTAGAGATCTGCTACACAACATTATGCCTACAGTTAATTACATTATGTTTTCCACTTAAAAATTTATTAAGAGAGTAGATCTCATGTTATATGTTCTTATTACCACAATAAAAAAAAGAAAAAAAAAAAAAGAAGAAACCTAAGGAGAGTATCCCTAAAAGGGAAAAAAATTAAGCTTCTTCATTTTTCATAGCACTTGGCCAACATGCATATGAAAAGATGCTTAAGTTTACTAGCAGTTAGGGAAAGGCAAATTGAAAATAAGTGATATATCACTTCACACTCATCAGCCTGGCAGAAATAGAGTAGAGCTAGAGCATCTATTGCTGTCTGGGAAGTGGGGGAAAAGGGTCCTTTCATATATTGCTGGTGGAAATGTGAAGCCTTACAGCCTTTTTGGAAAGCAATCTGGCAGTATCTATTAAAACTAAATATACACTTGCAAGCAATACACTCATGAGAACCTATCCCACAGAAATAAAAGCACTACATCTAAAGATATAAGTAAATGGATGTTTATTTCACTGTTGTGTTTTTGTGGGAAAAAATGAAAATAAAGTTCCATTAAGAGGGGAATCACTGAATAAATTATGATAGATTCATATCAAGTAATATATCACTATTACAAAGAACAAATTAGGACTATACCAGATGAGTTGGAGTGCTTTCCAAAAGATATTGTGGAATGTGAAAAGCAAGAAGTATAAATATATATGATAATTTTTTGTAAAGCAGTGACAAAAAAATTTCTATATAAATATACATGCATATGTTATGTCTGTGTGAATATACTGTGTGAGTCCATGTGTGTATGTGTGCCCATGCACTGGCTGGTATAGATGTGTACGAGATTATATGAATGCAGTGAAAAACCCATTGATTGTTAAAACATGGATGCCTGGACAGGAAAAGACATTGATGTATGTGGGGAATGTAGATATAAATGGGAAAACCAAAGGGAGGGATTAAATAAAAAAGGAAAAAAGGGGGAGGGAGAGGAATCCATGTGAGCATACTTATGCTTCTATTTAAAGTTATGTATATGCCATTACATGCATAAAGAAGTTAAATGAAAAAAATGCAAAGGGAGAAAAGGGAATGAAAATATTTCTGGAAGGACCCACAATCATTCAGAGCTTAATACAAATTAATCTGATTGCTTTCTTTTGATTTTGACAGAGGATAGAAGAGAAAGGAGGGGTAATTTTTAGGTGCGGGGCAGTGAGAGCAGGTCAAATGGGATGTGGAAACAGGTTTGTGAGGGCTGAGGCGCCTATGAGGTGGGCAAAGACAGAGACACCTTTTCGCATTTAACTGAGGTTTGCTCCTTTAGGAACAGAGAAGAACTGGCTCCAAATTGAGATGAACAAATTCCGGTGTATATAGTTCATCATCCTTATATTTGTAAAGCAGATCAACATACATGGATAAAACTACTCTTGATATTTATAGGGAATTAGGCTCCTTACAAACCAGAGCAGCTCCTTATTTTTGATGAAGTACTCATTAAAGTCTTGACTTCTTGGACAGAATGGGCCCCTTCCCATGTAAAGTTTCACCAAATTTGGAATGCAGGGTAGCTGTGGGAGTGGTGGATATTTAGAGCCAAAGTAAAGATTATAATGATTACTCATGAGGACTTGATTTCTCCTGTGGAAAATTATGTATTTGGGGATTGTTGCTATTTTCTGAAAATAAATGGTATATCCAACTTGCAATAAAGTATCTAGAATTATTAGCAAGTGCTATGAATCTGATTCTGTCCAAATTTTTATAGGTCAAGCATAAAAATTAGTAGAGATGTTAGATAACAATCAATACTGTAGAACAATCCATTATATTAATGTTGACCAATACTGCATTGTGACAGTTTAATTATGTTTTAATAAGTTGTTTTATTATATAATTTATACAATCATATTGTGCAAAACATGGAAAATTGAGATAGTAAGACAGCACTCATATGAGCAACAAGTCACATAACTGCTGATAGTATTTCAAGATATTTCATCTATTTTTTTCCAGCATGAATCTTTGTTCCTAATTTTTACCATAACTAGGTATAATTTTACCCTACATTTTCACTTTGTATTATATCATAAGTTTAAAGAATGTATTAATATGAAGTATAAGATGAATATTTTAAAGACAGCAGGGCATATTTATTTTTAAATAGTTAACTTTTCTTGTAATCAATTCTGTGCATCACAGGCAAATTCAAGTTTAAGATAGATTCATTTTCACTGGCTTTGTTCACTCTGCCTCTAGATCTTTAAATCTGTCTTCCAGAATTGTCACCTCTGCATGGCCAACACTCCCCTGACTTCTGCTAACACTCCTCATGGATTATTCCTCAAGGGAGTTCTGTCCCATCTTTTGGGCATCAGTTTCTCTCCAGGATCTGAAGGGTGCACTGGCACTGAGGTCATCGTGTATTACTCACAAACTAGTTTTTCCCTGTGAATTTCCTTTGTGTTGTGGTTGATGGACTTTTCATTGCTTCCATCTTAAATGCTTGGAGACATCTTTAATTTCTCTTTTTTCTTCTTTACCCACATCCATTGACAGGTGGTCATATTGTGAATCTTTTCTAAATTTTTTCTCTAAGTATTCTAATTCCTAATTCAAGTCTACTATCTTCCACTTGGTCTATTGAGAAACTGTGCAACTCTGCACTTCAGGAGATGGGCCCTGGAGCTAAATTACCTCAACTCTGCCACATATTAGCTGTGTGACCTGGGTAAGAGTCTAAATGTCTCTCCTTTTCTCTGTTCTGTAATATGGGTAACACAAGAGTATTTAACTCTTAAGGTTGTGATGAGGATTACAGAGTATCTTCTAGCTATTTTGAAATATACTATAAATTCTTGTTAATTATAGTCACCCTACTGTGCTATGGATTGCTAGAACTTATTTCTACCTAACAGTATTTCTGTACCCATTAACCAACTTCTCTTCATCCTCCCTTCCCCAATTCTCTTCCCAGCCTATGGTAAGCACCTTTCTACTCACTACCTACAAAAATATCACATGTACCCCATAAATACATACAATTATCAGGTATCAATATAAAAATATTAACAATAGCAGTAATAATAAAAATAGTAAATATTAATAAAAATTAGAGTATTTAATATATACTACACTACATTTAATATATACTACACTTTAATATATAATACACTTAAAGAGTATAACCCCTGTCCTATTTGATGCCCATCTCTTCCTTTCTAATCTATCCTATGCACCACTGCCAGATTGATTTTCCTGAAACATCGTTTTCTCCTACTGATTCCTTCCCTTTTCTTTCCTCTCATCCTGCAACCCCCCATAATACTGTTTGTCTAATGAAATCCAAACTCCTTGGCCTGGCATTTAAAGTCTTACATAATGACATTTCAAGACCCCTTTTTAATAGTCCCCTGGGCTCTAGACAATCCAAACACCATGTCATTTTTTTAAAAAGGTCTAGTATACTAGATAGGGTGATATATAATATATTTAACATCCCATAAAACACAAGCACAGACCACAAGCTGTAGCAGTGTCTTAGGGACACAGCTGTGCATTAAAATTTTAGTTGCTTGATTGTGAGACATCCTATGAGAGGGGCCCATGCAGTAAGGAAGGCAGGAGGCCCTGAAGAAAGGTAGGGGCAGAGGCCAATTACCACTTAGTGTGAAAGTATCTCAATATTTTCACAATTTCTTCCGCTGAATGCTGAATCATGGCATGCTAACTAAACCTTATCCCTGGCCAGGTATCTATTTCTTAACACTTCTGCTCCTACTCATTGAACTCTTTGTGAACTTTCCTTCGCATTCAAGAAGACCCTGATGAAATGGCACCTCCATTCTCATTGCTCTACCTTTTTGAAATCCTATAGCACATTTAAAGAATTCTGTTTTGAAAGTTACATATTTGTATTTCCTTTGTGCAGTTATTTTTTATGTGAAAATACACATGATTACCTAAGTAGCTGGAAAACCTGCTTGAAAGCAGGGACTGTGCACTTTTCATCTTTCAATCCATACCCTGATTTAGCCAGTTAATATTTGCTGAATGAATAACTGCACTAGCACAGTTCAATAGTTTTTTCTTTTCCTGGCAAAGAACGTACCTGTGCTCCCCAATACGTTTGCATATGGATTGCGAATTACTAGGTTTGAATTCTGATAGTATTTTGTATCTATGAATTCTATATGAAAATGAAAATCTGAAATTTTTGGTAAAACTAAATGATTCATTTAGGTGACTTGATCATTCAGTCTGCCAGTGGGTCATTCTGTCTTTGGTCAGTTAGTCAGTTTTTCTACCATTAATCCATTCATTTATTCATTTATTTAATGAATGCCAACAATTCACAGCTAAAAGATATTGGTAGTCTCTATGACGTTGTAAAATTTCTGGGATGATCTGATGGAGCACAGAGGCAACATGTAATAATTTTTTAAGAAAGAGTTTTAAATGCTTTTCTAATTTCTAATTTTCAGAGTTATCGACTTAGAAAGTATTTCTGGAGCCATCCTTTGCTTAACACATACTGCTATGAGATTTTCTTTTGTTAGCTCATTAGGAATTAATATCTGTGTTCGAACTAATATTCCTCATTAGGAATTAATATCTGTGTTGGAATTAATAGTCCACATTTTATCATCTATCAAAAAAATGTCCATGATTTTCTTTCACGTGAACCAGACCAACACACAATAATACTTTCTGAACATGAACCACTGACGTTAAAAATAAAACAAAAAATCTGGGGTTGTCTTACTCTTGATGATTGTCTTGTCGACTCTGTTGGCTAGTTATGCCCTGAGAATTCTGTAGTACAGTTTTGATTTGTTAACAGACAGCTTTTTTTATTCTGCCCTCCATATCAAAGTGAGAGAAATGCACTTCTACTTGTTGCACCTACTTTTAGAGCATTAAATGAGAACAAAAATGAGAATACATTTCGTTAATCATTCGCCAACAAAGAAGATAGAGTTTAAAGCTTCGGTCATTTAAAAAAATTTAACATTTGTAATACAATTTTTAAAATCTTGGTAGGGTACAAGAATTTCACCTTCTCTTATTTCTTATTTGATTTTTCAAAAGACCCATGGAAATTTTGATAAGATAAAAGAAAACTATACAGAAATCAAAAAGGGTTCTTGTAGTTACATGACGAAATTGTTAATATTATTAAGCAATTTAGAAACCTCTACTTTTATGAAGAACCAAGCTTCAATGAAAAAGTAAATATAATGAGAATCTATAAAACCATATAATTTAAAAGCAAAGGACACCTTAAAAATCCTCCTGTCCAATAGCCTCATTTCCCCTCCTAAGGAATGGAGGTATCTGAGTAGTCACTTAGCATTAATCTGCAGGTGGATGGCAGGGATCAGACTTGAACCCATGTCTCCCAACTCCTAGTGCTGTGCTCTTCCACTGCATCGCACTGTCATTCTTTTAAATTTATTTTATGATTCTTCTTTCTTCTCTCAAATTCTTAGATTTTTTTTTATTAGTCTTACTGAATTGGAGTCTACAATAAAGCCTTATTGAAAAATGGAATGATCTTTTTACTAACTACAACTTTAAAATGCTGATATTTGCACCTCAACCTGAGTCTAAACTACTAAATTTTTTGCATGCTGCTATTTCATTTGTAAGTTCTCTTGGGAACAGAAAAAGTCATGGTGACTTGGTGTCCTCAACAGTATCTAGTGGGAATTACACACGTGAACAGGACCAGATCTTCTTCAGTCAAAATACTTCGTAAGTAACTATTTACCTGTTACTCCTAATTCAAGCACCACAAGAACCTCCATTTTGTAAATAGCATGTTAAGAGCAGAATCATATTGCAGATGAATGAGAGAATCCGTGATGAGGAGAAATGATACACTTGCTACTCCTCAGTGTTTCCTTAGTACTTAACTAGAGAAAGATGTAGCACACACCCTAACTATGTATGCACTGTCCTTCTTCCCTGGTATTTTGAGCAGGGTAATTCACAGCTGTGAGTCAGAATGATAGCATAAGGACTTCAGAGCTCTGATAATAGACCAAGAATTATCTTGGCAGAAAAATGAAGAGCAGTTAGTACTGAGAGCCTAAAAAGAAAGTGCTAAGTAGATAATTAACATCTTTTCTCTCAGTGGCAACCTGGAAAATTCTTGGTCTGGAGCCATAAAAAAGGTCTCAGGCCTCTAAGAAGGAAGAAAAAATAACACATTTCGTCAAGAAAAAGATGGTTTTAGTTTATGCGCGTGTGCTTTGTGTGTTTGTGTATGTGTAGAGGGGAGTGTATAACCAAAATAAAGTAACTTATGGTGTTATTTACCAGGGTAGAATTTGTTTTTAACATCAGTTTAGCCATTTGAAAAATAGGCATATTCATTATCATTTCATTACTTGGCTTGCATAGATACCTTATATAATATTCTGTTATCTATATTGATACATATTGATAAAATATTGATATAATATTCTTTGTAAAGAGGAGAAATTTCCAACACTGAATTGGATTAAGGGTCATACAACTTCCTGCACATGACAACACCATGCATTTAGTGTTTTTCCATACACAGTTTTCTTCAGACATGGACATCTGTCATGGGAAATCATCTAACACTCCATGAGTCATATTCCAACCAAAATACAATCCCTCATTAGAAAGTAGAATCTCCATTCTTCTCCTCTCCACATGCAAGGAGCTAATAATCCATTTTGGGCAATTTTTAAAGAAATCAATATTCTTATACACAATTAAGAATCCTGGGGCTATTCAATTGTTGCTCTTCTCGTTAGATCCCGCCCTCTCCCCCTTGGATACCCCATGCTCTTGCATTTCCCCCCACTTCCCAGGGCTTCCTCCTGGGGCTGCCTACCTATAATTTAATGAGGCCCTTCTTCCAATATTTTCTCATATTTTATATTTTTTGTTCCTCTAGGAAGAGTTGCTTCCTGAGTCACTCATTCAACTAATATTTACTGGGACCCTACACTGTCTCTGACACTGTCCTATGTGCTTACTAGAAAGACATGTCTTTACTCTCATTGAGTTTACATTCTAGTGTCTTAAGCCTTTGGACCATGCTTGAGGTAGTTATTCTGATAAACTAATTTTTACTGAGATATGATTTGCAAACATTAGAATAAGTGATATTTCCTGCCCAGATAATACTCAACAATGATCCACTCAGTAAACATTTATTAAACACCTAATGCGGTGTAGGAAAATGATCATTAATAAGGTTCAGTCTCATATTCTAGTAGTCTATAGGAGGAGATTGATACCTATATATTAAGAGTGATATGTAAGTATAAATGTGCACTTCTTTTTTGTCTTCTGGAGAACAAATTCATTCTAGCCTATCTAGAATGATATCATCCACTTAGAGTGATAGGAGGGGGTGATGATTAGAATTTTTTATGAAAAAGATCATGATAATATTCATTTTCTGTTTCTCAAGAATGGGATTGAAGAGCATAACAGTAAGACTACAAGCTGGGCTATTTTCTTGAAAAAGAGATCTTCCAAATATCTTTTTTCCCCTTGGGCAGAAGAACAAATGAATATGGAAGGGAGAACATTCTCCACTATTAAAACATTTTAGAGCTAGAGAAAAAGAAGATGTGAAACAAAGGAAGAAAAATTCAGCCCTTTTCCAGACTCCGTAATTTTAAAAAATAAGAGGAGAAAGAAATGACACAATGTGGTCAGACCAAAGGAGACTCAGAGGTTGAACATTCGAGACACAGACACTGAGTTGAGAGCTATGGGCCTCTCATGGCAGGATGAGGTGACCCCTGGCAGAGACCTTGGAGGACTTTAGGACTAGCAGAATGTCAAGTTCTTTTCCAAAAATTGAAAGTAATAATACCTGCTCTGGTGACTATCATGAGAATCACACAAAAATGTATGTAAAGTGTCCAATAAAGCACTTGGCATCTAGAAAATGCTCAAGAAGTACAAGCTACCCCCTTTCTTTTCAGTTTGGCTTCTGGTATGACTGAATCGACTAACTTTTTCAAGCCTGAAAAGGTTAGAAGAACAGAGACTGGCCTGCCTTGCTGCTTTCATAGCTGTGTGACCTTCAGAAAACTGCTTAATCTCTTTAAACCTTAATTTCTTCATCTATGAGGATAATATTAGTAACTACTTTGTAGGATGGTATGAATATTAAAAGAGATAGCATGTGTAATGGTTTTAGCCCAGTATATCGTATGTGGTAGGAGTGCAATAAATGTTTATTATTGTGTCTCAGAATAGGAAATTGTATTTTTTTCCCTTTTTTTATGTTATATGATTTGTCTAAAAATTAGCTTCAGTTTTTTTCTTTATTAAAAAGCACCTACCTGGGATACAATTTTTTTCCTTATTGTTCTAACTCTAATTTCTGTATGCTGAAGGACAAGATAGATAGCTTTGTATTTAAAAATTCACAATGGAGCAAATGGTCCATGGAGATGAGAACTTCTTTTTTATTCTAAATCTAGAGGTGAACAGTTTGATTAAAAGAGAAAGTTCTGCATTTATTTATCCCCTATTTGCCTACATTTTCAGTCACCCAATTAATGATCATCAGTTGCTTATGCAAATTACTCCCAGGAGTAGCTTAAGGAAAACTTTATGAGTCTTACAGGCCAGGAATAGATCTTAAAATAGTGGCTGGAGATGTGAAGTCCCTTTTTACTATGTTAGAGTAAATAGTGCATGACCTGTCACAGCAACAAAGCGGCCCCACATTTTACTGTAGCCCACTGACACAAGGGAATATATGTGACTTAAAGGTCACCCTTAAATATAGAAAAGCATCTGGGTCTTTTAGACACTTACAGGCAAATAGTGCAAAAGCAGGCTTCCAGGCTTACAATTTATTCCTGTGAGTGAGGTGGGGCCACTGGCAGTAGAATTCTAGAGGCTTTCAGCAGAATCTTTAACTGGAGGTGAGGAACAGATGATGCAATGGAATATATATCCTGGGACCACTAGTGAGGAAACACTCTTGTAATCAAGCCTAAGGGATGACATGGCCCAACTCACCTCCCTAGAGATGGGTTCTTGTAAAAGTCTCCCTTTTCTCAGGCAAACTCAACATAGTGAAATCTCAGCACTGGAAGGGATCTTGAAGAACATCCAGTTCAAACTTTAGAGTACCTTGTAGGAGTCTGATTCAATGAACAGAAGATCTGACATGCAGACTTCTCTCACTAATTTGAATCTCTTTTTTTTTTTATTAGAAGAGGAAGAAAAAGACAAATCACTTATATATTTTTCGTCTGAGAAGTTTGTGAATCTTGAGTAAAACGTTATAGCTCTATTGAGTTTCATTTAAAGGTTTTAAGATTACCTTCTGGACATGAAGATTTAAAATATTCTCTTTCTCTACCACTTTCTGGAATGAGACTAAGTCTTTTACAAGTGAGGGGTATTTTCCTCATGTTTCTGTGATTATCTAATATGTCACCTGGTCCCTCGTGGTGGGCTACCCTTTCTTCTCCAGGTCAGATATATTAGTGGAGGCACCACTGTAAATGGGGCACTTCTCTCTCAAGCTAGTCAGAAGGGATCCCTGAAGGGGAAACAAAACCCACAGGAAATAAAGAATATTTTGCTTATTTCCCTGTAGCTACCCTGGGAGGACCCTGAGGACTCGACAAATTTGTTTTTACTCCCGAGGAAGAGCCTGAGGAGAAAAGAAAATTGTGTCCAGAGTAATTTAGGTTGTTCAGACTGAGCCTGCATTTTCAAGGAAGATGATAGATCACATAGTCACCACTCTTAGAGTTAAAATTGTTTTTTCTTCTTTTTCATTGACACCATCCCCCCAATATAACAATTTTTAGATCGGATTTTTTGAATGCTTTCATTCAGAACCAGTGAGTGTACTTTTCTATTCTTTTTCTTCTTCTGTAATGTTGTGTGACTCAGCAGCAGTAACAATGGTCTTGCGCTTAATTCCCCAGTAGCTCTTGTGGGATAATTCTTACCTTTGTCTGATGCTGGCACTTCCTGCTATTCAGAGCTATGATCACTCCCTTCAGGACTCAATCTCTGCCCTGCTTGAATCATGCCAAGAATTAGACAATCACCCCTATTAACTACATTATAAAGACACACAGTGATTTTATTTTTTGGCAATAGAAGAAAGTTTAAAACAGACATTTTGAAGTGGGCTATAGCAACCACCCTCTCCCTTGACCTTCTCCTCCAAATAAGCCACTTGTCCAGTTTCTCATTTGGGTCCAGTTTGCTGGTGACACCTCGTGGCCTCTCCCTTTTCCATTATCTCCATGCCAGTGGCTCAAGAAATTTCCTTAACACACATGATTCTAAATCTCTGTTTCTCGTTCTGTCTTCTTTTCCATGCTGTCAAAATTTCCTTTAGCATTTCAAGATCCATGTG
Source organism: Indri indri (assembly GCA_004363605.1). Lineage (NCBI taxonomy): Eukaryota > Metazoa > Chordata > Mammalia > Primates > Indriidae > Indri > Indri indri. The sequence goes on along the minus strand of RJWJ010004159.1, from coordinate 921 downwards.
CCCAAACAGCCCTCATTTTGTTCTTCCCAAAACCCACTTTCTTATTCTTATTAAAGTCACTGACATTCTCCAGACACTTGAACTCAGAATCTTGGAATCTTTGACTTTTTCCTCCTCTTACTCCTTATGTCTAAACATTTTTCCAAGCCTTGGAGATTCTTCAATCTCAATGCCTCCTGGATCTAGCTTGTCTTTATATGCATACATGTTACCAGGTATGTGTTATTAATACTTTTTCACATGGATGTTTTCACTAGCCTCCTAATTTGTCTCTTTATCTTTATTCTTCCCTTTTATTTCATATGAAAATATTAAGATATGCACACATATAAATGTTTAAAACAGCTATTATTTATCTTTTACAAAACTCAGCTCAAGTTTCACTATAAGAATAATCTTGCTAGTGCAACCTCTGTGGAAAGCAATATGGAGATACCTTAAAAAGATGCAAGTAGATCTACCATTTGATTCACCAGTCCCATTACCGGCTGTCTACCCAAAAGAACGAAAGTCACTCTATAAAAAAGACACCTGCACTCGAATGTTCATAGCAGCACAATTCACAATTGCAAAGATGTGGAAACAACCCAAGTGTCCATCAACACATGAGTGGATTAATAAAATGTGGTATGTGTATTCTATGGAGTAGTATTCAGCTATAAGTAACAATGGTGATATAGCACCTCTTGTATTCTCCTGGATAGAGCTGGAACCCATTCTACTAAGTGAAGTATCCCAAGAATGGAAAAATAAGCACCACATGTACTCACCAGCAAATTGGTTTCACTGATCAACACCTAAGTGCACATATAAGAATAACATTTATTGGGTGTCGGGCAGGTGGGAGGGGGGAGGAGGGGATAGATATATGCATACATAATGAGTGCGATGCGCACCATCTGGGGGATGGACACGCTTGAA